>VSMD01066473.1:0-136477 GCA_008750895.1 Mirza zaza | reverse complement strand
TTTTGAGACAGAGTCTCACTTTATTGCCCAGGCTAGAGTGAGTGCCGTGGCGTCAGCCTAGCTCACAGCAACCTCAAACTCCTGGGCTCAAGCAATCCTGCTGCCTCAGCCTCCCAAGTAGCTGGGACTACAGGCATGTGCCACCATGCCCGGCTAATTTTTTCTATATATATTAGTTGGCCAATTAATTTCTTTCTATTTATAGTAGAGATGGGGTCTCGCTCTTGCTCAGGCTGGTCTCGAACTCCTGAGCTCAAAGGATTCGCCCACCTCGGCCTCCCAGAGAGCTAGGATTACAGGCTTGAGCCACCGCGCCCGGCCTGATATATCTTTTATTTGTGCTTTTAGCAATGAATTAATTTTCAGTGAAGAAAGTATTATCTTAAGTTTGCAATATACTCTATTAGTATTTTGCTTCCGTTTACACTCTTGATGATAATTATTTCTCATAAGAAAGAGAAAACTAAAATTAGAACTTGGCAAATCAGATTTAGTTCTCATGTTTGTTAGCATTATATTATGGCAAAAGTACATGATGTTACTATAGGTTTTAAGAAGAAACATTACAAATATATTTTTCATCTATTGTATTTTCTATATGTATAACATATTAGTAGAAGAAAACAATGGAAAATAGGACAGAAAGGCAGTTAAATTATTATATGAATGGATTACTCAATAATTGAAAGAATCAACCAATGTAAATGCATGCTACTTTCTAAGCACTTTGATGACTTCTAAAGGTGATATGGTAAAATCCAAGATACAGTTTATGTGCTCTCAAAGAGAATCAAATATAATGAGGCCATTATTGTGTAAAAAAAGTATATTAAACATGAAATCATTGGAAATCATTATTTAATATGCTATTTTAAAATCTAGATTGTAAGTGCTTTAGGGTTTAAGAGAATAGTGACAATATTGATAGTTGGGAGAATTATGAAAAAATTTCAAATAAATGAAAATTAGCTAGGTCTGATAAATAGCTAAGGTTTGATCTATAAAGGAAATAAAAAGGGATACTTTCATTTTGTAGGAAAACATGAGTATAGAAACATGATAAGAGAATGGGAAATCTGGTTACGATTATAGAATAAAAATTATTGTAGATTTTATTATTATGCTGATGTAGGAATGGAAAATTTTAAACTAGAATTGTTACCCTCAGATCTAAATTTACAGTAGTTGGTTTTCAGGGTTTTAGTCAACCTTTTCTAACTGTGCAAAACAATATTTGTTTGTGTATACTACTGGAGACAGATACTACTGGAGACAGAATTTCTGGATTATATCATAATTTCAGTAAGGTCTAAATTAAACTGAACTTTACAAACATTGGTATAAAATTTGACAAACCTTGAAAATGTGATTAAACAGTTTTTGGTGAACTGGAAGACCAGTTCTGGGAACTTGTTCAATGAGTCTGTTTACACAAGAGAAAATGAATGTAGCTCTCTGTCAATACAATTTTATTTGAGGGAGATTATCATAATAGTTTTTTGTGGCTGGGTGTGGTGGCTCGTGCCTGTAATCCTAGCACTTTGGGAGGCTGAGGCAGGAGGATCACTTGAGGCCAGGGGTTCAAGATGACCCTAAGCAAGAGCAAGACCTCATCTCTACAAAAAATAGAAAATTAACCAGGTGTGGTGGCATGCACCTGTAGTCCCACCTACTCAGGAGGCAAAGGCAGGAGGATGCTTGAGCCCAGGGGTTTGAGGTTGCAGAGAGTTATGATGATGTCACGGCACTCTAGCACTCTGTCTCAAAAAAAAAAAAAAATAGTTCTCTATAGGAATGATAAGAATAGGGCAACTTGAAGAGAAGTTAGTAAACTAAGTAAACATAACATCTTTAACAGCGCTTATCATTTGCATATTTCTTATTTCTTGATTAAGAAAACTCTTGCAAGCAACCTTTTAAAGGCTTGCTTTACCTCTTTGTTCCTAAGTGTATATATAAGGGGGTTCATCATGGGTGCAATGATTCCATAGAAGAGGGAAACCATCTTTCCCCGATCCTTGGAGTTGGGAGAAGGTGGTTGCAGGTACATGGAGATAGCTGTACCATAGAAAAGTGACACCACAATTAGATGGGAGCCACATGTCCCAAATGCTTTCTGTCGACCTTCAGCAGATTGGATTCTCAAGACTGCTTGGGCAATAAAAGCATATGATGTAAGGATGAGTGTCAGGGGTATGAGATGGAATAGCACACTGACGAAGAATAGTTCAGCCTCATTTGCTGTTGTATCAACACAGGACAATTTGAGCAGTGCAGGGACTTCACAGAGAAAATGATCTACTTCATAGGGGCCACAGAGTGGCAGCTGAAGAGTCAGGGCAGACAACCACACTGAGTTACCAAAACCAGTAATCCAGCATGCAGCTGCCAATTGGAGGCAGAGCCTTCGGTGCATGATCACTGAGTAATGGAGAGGCCGACAAATAGCTACAAACCTATCAAAGGACATGACGGCCAGCAGAACACATTCAGTAGCCCCCAAGGCGAGAAACATGAAGAGCTGGGCCACACAGCCACCGTAACTAATTACTTTCCTGATGCTGCATAAATTTACCAGCATCTGTGGAACTGTGCATGTGGTGTAGCAAAGATCTAGGAGTGACAGATTGGTAAGAAAAAAATACATGGGGGTGTGGAGTTTGGAGTCCAGGCGTGACACCAGAATAATGGTCAGATTGCCAAAGATGGTCACAATGTAGGAAATCAAAAAGACCACAAAGAGTGGAAATTCCAGCCATGGTCGATCTGAGAAACCTAGCAGAATGAAATCCTGTATGATGCTTTCATTTACCCGCTGCATGATTAATGTTTCAACTCTTGGTTTCCTGAAACATAAAATTTCAGGAAGTCAATTAATACATATTTGTTAATTATTTTAATTATTTACAATCATTTTACCTGTTTGAAGACATTTACAGAACTGATATTGCTTATAACATGAAAAAACGCAATTGAAAATGCTCATAATTACCTAAGAATTTCTAAAATTTAATCTTTCTATATCTGTATCAGCCCTTCAAAAATGAAAGCCAAAATTTAAAAAGTAAATTCTTGATTTAAACAACTTTCATAAAATTTGTTCTTTGATTCTTTGTCATTTGGTTAATATTGGCACTATTTTCTATGTAGATAGCTATTATCAGAAAGACTCAGTCCTAATCACTACCACATTACTTTTCATTCTAATTTCTCAATGTCAAGGAGATTACCTTGTCATCTGAAACAATTTAAATTATTTAGATCACCCCAAAAACTATGTAGATAGGTTCTAGAAAGCTATCAGACACATTTCAAAGAAGAATGTCTTTTGCCTTTTAGGACCTCATAGAATCAGAATAAAAAGACATTAGTAGCATGGATTTGGAGGCAGACAAACCTAGGTTTGAGCCCCTGCTCTTAAGTCATTAGTTATATCATCCTGGGAATGTTTCTTGCTCTCTATGAGCTTCTGGCTCCTCACCGATAAAAGGAGTATAATAATGCCTTACTGGTGTAGTGGTGTGAAGTGTGGACAAAAGGATCTATATAATCATCCAAAGCCTCCGAGATACTCAGAGAGGAATTATGTATGATTTTCACAACTCTAAATGTCCTAAGGTTACCAATGGAAAACAGCTCTGTGAATTGAAAACTTAGCTTCCCATTCCTTATACAATTCTAAAATGATCAGCTTCAGCATAGAGTTAATGCTAAGTATTGAATGTGAAGTATGTGATCTTTAATGTAACTTGCCTGACATAGTGCCACACAGCAATGTGAATGAAAGTATCATGTGATGCAGGAATTCTGAGACATTTGGGGTAGAAGCTGTTGGAGACCTAAATTTGCTGTAGGTACTTATACAAGTCAAAGCCAACCAGTTGAAATTTTATCCATCCCAAAGTCATCTACTTTACTGACACTACACTCTATTATTTTATTATTATTTTGTTGGTGTAAAAATGTGACTTTAATGATAAGAACATAAAATTTGGATTACTATCCTATATATTTAAATTTTGTTCTCTTATTCTACAGCTCTCTGTACAGAGTGGCAGGGAAGGCTTTTACAGTCTTTCAAAAAATTCCCTTTGCTACGCAGCTGTCAATAAAATGAGGTATGTGATATAGATACAAATTCAGATACAATTATAAATGTGCAAAAATACTCAAATCTTAAAGGAAATAAACAACTTTCTGAGCATGCATGTAGCATCATTCTGTGTGTTTACATAAGGGAATAAATATAATATGTATCACTATTCACATATGTATAAAATTACCAGAAAGTATGCAGAAGCATTAAAAGTTGTTATCTCTGGGGAGTAGGAATGGAGAGAGAGAGTAAATCAAATTTTAATTTTTTTTGAAGAAAAGAACAAAACTTTATTGATGAAAATAAAAAGATTTAATAGAATGAGATACACTGTTTTAGAATTGAAAGATTCAATATTGTAAAGATTCTAATTCTTGCCATATTAACCTATTAATTTGATGCAATCCTAATACAAAACAACTAGTATTTTTGCAAAGATTCACCCAATGATTCTAAAGTTCATCTGGAAAAGTAAACATTTAGGAAAATCTAAAAAATCTGAGTAACCATAAATGGAAAATAAAGGTAAGAAAATTTTTCCTACCTGAAATTAAAATGTATTATAAAATTTCCAAAATGTAAATGTGGTATTGGCAACATCATATAGCAGATCAGTAGAGCATAATAGAAGTCTATACTAATAATTTAGTATATGTTAAAAATGAATTTTTCAGCCTGTGGAAAAGATTCCAGAGGATTTTTTAATTAAAAGATTTAATTAAAATTTTTAATTTAAAAGATTTTAATTTTAATTAAAAGATTCCAGGCCAGGCACGGTGGCTCACACCTGTAATCCTAGCACTCTGGGAGGCTGAGGCAGGTGGATTGCTCTAGGTCAGGAGTTCGAAACCAGCCTGAGCAAGAGTGAGACCCCGTCTCTACTATAAATAGAAAGAAATTAATTGGCCAACTAATATATAGAGAAAAAATGAGCCGGGCATGGTGGCGCATGCCTGTAGTCCCAGCTACTCCGAAGGCTGAGGCGGAAGGATTGCTTGAGCCCAGGAGTTTAAGGTTGCTGTGAGCTAGGCTGACGCCACGGCACTCACTGTAGCCTGGGCAACAAAGCGAGACTCTGTCTCAAAAAAAAAAAACAAAAAAGATTCCAGAGAATCTTTTAATCAATAAGTGATATTGGAACAAGTGCTCAATTACCAAGAAAAAACAAAAAGATTTCTATGTTTTATTTTACATCAAAAGAAATTACTGATAAAGATTTCTATATAAGAAATTATAAAATTACTAGAACAAAAATATAGATGAATATTCTGGGGGTAGAAAAGGCTTTTCTATGAGTGATATCAAAGGTATAACCAATGAATAAAAGACTGATTTACATTTAAAAAATTGTGTACAGTAAAAAATTATAATAAGAAAAACTAAAATGAAAATCATGGTTAAAAATATTGTAGCTTATGGAACAGTTTGCATAGTATGCTCATTTTTTTTAATACTCCCCTTCCAGACACATAATGTGTCTCTCCCTCTCTATCTCTATTTGTCTTCCTCTTTCCCTCTCTTTAGAAAAACTTCAAAAGGATAACATCTAAATGTTATTGGTATTTATAGTTAAATGGTGGGATTTGGGTGGCCAATTTATTTGTATACATCTCTGTATTTTCTGAATGTTCTGTAATTAATATGGATTACCCATATAAAATAATTTAAGACAGTAGAATAATTCATGGGATGCCAAATGAATTTAGAACATATTGAGTTAGACTGAACCTAATTCTATGTTCATTTGCTAGAATAACATTTGGTGTGCTTTTTCCTGTTGTTTTTCAGGGTGAGGAAAGTGACCAGAGAGAATTGGGAGAAGCTGGAGTTCCAGGACCTCCAATATAGTATTTTTAAAAAGTATTTAACCAGAATATTCAAATATTTATTTTATTCATGACTTTTGGAATATTTTCTGTTTAACACTTGGATTAATAGCATTACTTTAGCATGGTGTTCTCTATTTTTCCACCAACCCAGCCTTGGAAGACAACCACTTTTTCAGAATGGGAGAGGGTCCCTATTGTACGCTCTAGCACTTTTTTAGCAGAAAAATTCTACCTATAATTACATATATTCATGTACTAGATTTCAGGGTCAGGCAGTCTAAAAGCAAATATTGAGCACAAGAGGATGATATATACCTTTTATGTTCTATAATACTATCACATAATATAATGAGAAAATTTTGTTACCTTTAATATACAGTAGGTATATCATCCACTGGATTAATGTAGTTTATTCTAGTGTGTAATCATTACAATTAAAATATTATTTGCTCATAATCATATCTTTTAATAAAAATTTGGTCCCTTGTGCTTTGGCAAATTTCTGCAATAATATTCACAGTAAGGTAATTTGGGACATCATCATACTTAAATTTCAAATGTTTGTTAAATCAGAATTTATATTACTTTGGAAAGTGGAATTGTTATACTTTCTTGTTAAAATGAGTAATAACAACTGTGGAAATAATAATTGTAGAATATTCATTGAACATTGCAGCTAGTCAAGGTATAGACCAGGCGTCCTCAAACTACGGCCCGCGGGCCACATGCAGGTGTTTTTGCCCATTTGTTTTTTCACTTCAAAATAAGATACGTGCAGTGTACATAGGAATTTGTTCATAGTTTTTTTTAAACTATAGTCTGGCCCTCCAATGGTCTGAGGGACAGTGAACTGGCCTCCTGTTTAAAATGTTTGAGGACCCCTGGTATAGACTATATAAGACAAGCTCAAGTACTGTTTTCAGAAACTTAAGTTATGGAAAACAGCAGATTTTAATATTTAACTTTGCCACTGCTCTAATTTTTAACAAACAAATATAATATTTTTTATTGTAATAACATTTATTATGTATTATATAATAACTTTAAGTGCCCTACTCACTCATACTCTGCATTTTACTGTAAAGACAAGCATTGCTTTAGACTTTAATACTATTAAAAAAATCTTAATTGACAAAAGTAAGATCACTTATAGGGATTCTGAAAAGCAAAAAAAGTGGAAGCAGTAAAGAGAGATTTCACAAGTTCAAGTTCACAATTTTCTTAAGTTAATAAGTGTTGGAAAATGCCCTCAAGTGCATATAATTAGGGAGAATGTATGTGTCAGTTTGCCCAGGACTGCTGAGTTTAATCCTACTGTCCTGACATAATTACTGATAGAACCCTCCATCCTCAGAAATGTTCTTGTTTGCATGATAAGTTCTAAGGTCTCCCTAACTATAATATTGTTCAGGATATATATTATCATTGAGGACATTGCCTATGCTTTCTCCTCTAACCTGGCCCAGTGGCCTTTCCTGACAGCCCTAGATCTGGTATTTTCTCTCCTAGAATTCAGCCAAAAGACTGACTCTCCAGGAAGCCCTCGCTAATGAAGATTACAGAAGGGAGGAATTCAGTTAACTTCTTGCCCTTTCTCACTGAGGTTCGGTAATTACAAAAGTAATAAATGTACTTTAGTTATTATTAATACACTCCATTGGTTGGTGTGTGCTGTCATAGATAATGTCCTTCCACAGCAGTAAGGACATAAAGAAGGAAAAATAAAATATCAACACTGGAGAAGGCAGGAGGAGATAACAATGATGGGCCAGAGGGCAATGCAGGAAACAAATGCACTGGGTGGATCTAATTCTCACATTCTGCCTTGCTCACTTTTGAGGCAAATTTTCCCCAGTAACTTCAATATATGTCCACTTGAAAAAAGAGATCTTTTGATTAAAAAGTTGATGTATTATTTTATATTCAAAAAGTTCAAGTAATCTGAATTGTTATCACTAACATTCAATTGGAAGAAATTGTTAACAACTGAAACAGACTAGGAAATTTGTATCTCTGAAATCCTAGCAGACAGGCTAACTGGTTATTTACCTGATTACACCTATGCTGATGGTTCCCAATTGTGGCTGAGACCTCAAAAGGCCACGCGATCTATTCCTCTGCTCCTGAGTAGAATTCTGTGAGCAGCATCTTCAGAGGATGTTATTCTTATTTTGAGTAACAAGCTTTCCCTTGGTCGACATAGGAAAATACTTTAACAATGTGAGACAAAAGAGATCAGACAGGAACACAGCAACTGGGTTACGACAGCAGGTAAGGAAAAGTGAATATTTTTTAAAAAGTAGCAGTTGGAAGGGTCTGTTTGGATTTTCAGAACTTTTATTTATACATAACTCAGGATATTTCAATTTATATTGCCTATGTCAAAACAAATGATCATCACCTGTGTGTATTGGTTAGCATCGCGGCCATCAGCTGCATACTGGATTTTTTTCACTCCATGGCTGAGACTTGAGGATCCAGAATGATGAGGCTCAACGAAGTCTTGGAAACTTCATTTTAAACTGTTAGTATGGAAAGAGCATTGAGATAAGAAAGATGACAAGAGTTATAGTTCAGATCCTGCCACTAAGTCACTGCACAACTAAGCAAGTTACTCAGTGGCTTTGGAATGCAGTTTAATCTTCTGTAACACTGGAGTTTTCTGTTTTTCATTCAACATAAAAATTATTTGCATCTAAGATTTCATGTGCTTCCATGCCTCTGCAAAGGCATAGAAAGCTATTAAATACTACACTGAACTCCTACCATCCTGCTACACTATATAGAGAAATAAAAGGAGTAAATTTTTTTTATACAATATTGCAATATGGCTTAGAATCAGCAGAAAAGTTTGTCAATTTTTTCCCCATTTAACGAAAGATTAATTTTTCAGGCAGAAATCTGAATTTAGAGGTTCAGAGAAACTATTTTCACAAGTTAGTATAGCATACAGAAGATTAGAACCCAAGACTGCTCTGCTCTAAAGTTTTCATTTCCAGTAGAGACAACAAAAGTATGAAATAGCACTTTAAAACAAGTAAATGGAATTAAGAGGCTGAGTCAAAATTTTCTAAGTAATAAAATGATAAACAATCCATTGGTGCTCAAAACACCCAAATTTCAGTACGTTTTGTATAATTTTCAAACAAGTGCTCTACATACCTCTATTTTAAGCATTAGAGATAGGATGATTGTGTGTCTGTGTGTATTTGCCCAAGAAGTTTTGAATTCAAATAGGATGAATTGGAAGCATGCAGATTCAACGATCTTTTCACAAGCTATTTAATTGTAAAACTGATATGAAGTTTGTTTGTTTCCCTTGTTCTACGCTTTAAGTGGCAAATTATGAGATCTCCATTTAGGATTAACTCAGAAAATATGAGAATAGGAATAAAGTATTGCAGATGACCAGATGTGTTTTTCTGGCATCACATTACAAAGTTTTAAGGTGTTTGTTTCTCCTTCCAGAATTCTCCTTACCAGGTTTGCAAAATAAATGAGAAGGATAGGGAGCTTTATTAATGTTGGTGTGTGCTCTAACTTACAGGGGAAGGTAAGAATTCTCATGTGATTTACATTCATTAACTATGATGTCCAATGGGAAGACAGAAGGAGATGTCTGTGAAATGACATTTCATTTTTAGTTTAGATTTGCTCCATAATATCTTTTCTCTGGGGACTGTCTCCTTAACTTTTTCCAAGACAAAAGAGAATGACAATAAGGACTAAAATATCTTATCAAATAAAGTTTGAATTTTGTGCCATCAATTTCCTTTTGTAAGCTACTAAGCAAGTTTTGTGAAGCCACAGAAAAGAAAATTGTCTATTTGCTCTGAAACCCTATCTGAGGTCAATATCCATACAATAAAATAGATTCTCATTTAGTTTGACATAGAAATATTTTTATTGCCTCTGTTTACATAAAGTAGTTTTCTTTATTACATAGTCAAATAGTTCTCTTTTCTTTCATAGATTTTGCATTTCTAGGCTTAGTTCAAAAGCTGTCCCTCAGTTCAATGTAGTTTCCTAGAGTTTTTTGCAAGATTTAAAATAGATTCATATTTTCTGTAGTTTCTTCTATCCAGGATTTCTTTGCATATGTTCTAATATGTAGTTGTATCAACTTTTCAGATGAGTAGATATGGAAAAATATGTTTATATTTATGAAAAACATTAATATCTATGATATAAATGGAGATTTTACAAAGTCCAAGAAAAATAAAAATAACACAATTTTGAAAATGCCAAATAATATGAACATACTATATACTCTGGATTCACAATAGTAAATCTATATGAGAAGATTTTAAATTCCCAAATACTCAAAGAAATATACTGAAGTAATGTTGATAAGCCACTTAGCAGATCAAAAAAAATGTAAATAGCGGTAACTCCTATTCCTAATGTTACTGAAAGGAAAAGACTACCCATAAAATATGAGTAGAAATTCAAAGTGTCATTGGCTTTTTAGAAATATAAGAGTTAATCTTGAAAAATTTATATTCGTCAACCTAGCAATGACATTCATGGAAATTTGTCCTATGGAATAAATTACCAGTACATAAAGACACAGGAACAAGAATTTTTATTGTAACAATGTTAGTAGCCAAAGATGGAGAAAAAAATAGTTTTTTAATAGGAAGTTGATTTAGTAATCTCAGCCAAAAGTATTTACCTGTGATATTGCTGAGTGAGAAAATAAAGATGCACAAAATAATATATAACATGATCTTAACTACACAGAACAATGACTAACATGCTCTAAATATAATTTTATGTATTATATATCTATATGGGATTACATGACAGTGAAGAAAAATAAAGAATGCTTATTAGATTTTTTTTTTTTTTTTTTTTTTGAGACAGAGTCTCACTCTGTTGCCTGGGCTAGAGTGCTGTGGCATCAGCCTAGCTCACAGCAACCTCAAACTACTGGGCTCAAGCAATCCTTCTGGCTCAGTCTCCCGAGTTGCTGGGACTACAGGCATGCACCACCATGCCTGGCTAATTTTATATATATATACATTTAGTTGTCCAGCTAATTTCTTTCTATTTTTTTAGTAAAGAAGGCTTAGGCTGGTCTCGAACTCCTGACCTCAAGCAATCCTCCCACCTCAGCCTCCGAGAGTGCTAGGATTATAGGCATGAGCCACCACACCTGGACAAGAATGCTTATTAGATATTTACCATGGGCAATATCTGAAAGGGGCAGAGGCTGACATCTGTGAAAGAAGGAAAAGGCACCAAGTAAAATAGGAAGAAATAAATTAAGATATTTACTCCACCAAAAACAATGTATATTTCAAACCACCCCAAACTAAATACAGTGCTTAGCTATGAGAGTAAGAGTGAGTATGAAAGTGGGATTAGTCAGGGGAAAAATGATCTCATAATGTTGGATTTCCTTTTTTTCCTCACAAGTTCTTATAATAGGTCATTTAAGTTAAGGAAATAGTATTTTAAAAGGAAAATAGACGGCTAAACAAATAAGAAAATATTAAGAAAGACAAATCTTCAGTTTGCAGACTAGACCAAGGTAAATAAACTCAAGAATTTCAGTAGTCTTTAAAGTGAAAAATTAAGAAATAACACCCAGTTATCAAAGGTCTGGAAATGGAAAAATTTGTAGAGTTTATTAATAGTAATAATAGTGATGTTTACTATCCTCACCATGCCCTATAAAATTGCTATGCTTTTGTGTTCATTCTGTTAACGTGAAGGAGGTTTAGGAGGTTAAACAAACTTTCCTAAATTAATAGAAATTTGTTAGGAAACTGACAAACACTAGGAAATCTACACTCTGTTTCATTTAACTTTAATGTTTCCTCTTTGACTAATGCTTAAAGACAATTCTTGCCAAATAACACCCTGCCTGCACTGGTCCTTATCCTCATTTCCCAGAGGACTACTTATTGGCATAACTTGTTCTTATTTGGTACAGAAAGATCTGAAAAATATAATTGTAATTTAGTGTATTAATTTCTGACCATCTAATTAATTACCTCTCCTTGTATCAGAATGGAAACGGCTTGGCCATAGTAATGTTTTATTGATTATCCTTGGGGGTTGAATCCCAGGGTTAAGTTTCTGGAAGAATTTCCCATGTAAGGGAGAACTGAGCACTGAGAAAGACAAACCAGTAATAGTACATTAGGGAACACGAAGTGTTAAATACCTGAGAGATTAAGTAAAAATCTGAAGGTCTACAGTCAAAGGCAATATCAAGCTTAGAGATGACAGAGTCAAAACTCACTGCCAGGTGGATATAAAATTCAAAAAATAGCATATTAGAGAAAAATAAGGGAGGGTCTTGGGCCACTGCAAAAATGTGCATGAGTATTTGTGTTCGATTTTTTTTTTCTTTTTTCTTTTTCTAAAGACAGTGTCTCACTCTGTTGCCCAGGCTGGTCTTAAACTTCTGGCCTCAAGGGATACTCCTACCTTGGCCTCCCAAAGTGCTAGGATTACAGATGTGAGCCACTGTGCCTCACATCTGTATTTGTGTTCAATTGAATGGTGGCTGAGAACATGTATGTTGATGGCAAGAGCTGATTTGAGGTGTAAATGGAGGTAGTATACTCAAGCCTCTTTCTTAGCTCTTATTTCCTCTTTTATGATGGGAAGGTCATGTTCAGCATGTAGAGGCTCAGATAAAACTTGGAGTATTCTTAGATTACATGAGTTCCCATGAACTGATATTATGATGCATACAAATCTTAATTACTGCCCCAGGAATTGGAGTGGGCATGGTTTAGGAAAAATTTTGGCATATATGTAAAGATCTTGGTATCTTATTCCAGTATGTTGAGTATAAGTAGCATTCATGATAGAGTCTAGGTAGGCCCCCAAAAAGTAGAGATTCAAGAATGGAGGCTAGATACAAATGCACAGGAAAATTTGGAAGTGATATGAGATTGAGAACCTTATAGATTTTAATGGCCTAGAAGTAATATTATAGTTTGTGAAAGCTTTAGGGGGCAAGCTCAAGAAATCCCTAGCAATGTATTTATCTCATTCTGATGTCTGCATTGCGTTAGAATATGTTTTATATTATTCTTTGCATTAAATTTTCAGCTGAAATTATTGAGTAGAAAGAAGCTCTTCCATGCATTAATATATAAATCATGAATGCTCTGTGAAATGAAAAAATAATGAGAAAGAAAATCATATTTTATATAAAATTATCATTTTTTGAGAAATTTACTGAAAATTAGAAGCAAATTCTATGGCAAATAAGGCAAGTTAGCCAGTTATGTTTGCTGGAAAAGAAATTCTATAACAACAGAAAAGACTGGAGATGATGGCTGATGTTAAGAGAAAATGAGAGTGGTGTGGGGAAACAGTGAAATTCTACTAAAATTATAAAGAACTCTCCAGACTGAAACTCCTAAAATTGATGATTGGAAAGCCATGAATAGTAAGATCACTTGGTATAAATAGTATATTAAGTAAATGAAAGCAAAAATGAAGTCTCCTTCAAAAAAGGACAGTCAGTATAACCATCTGAAATAGAGAACTATACACTTTGTAAAACCAGCTTATGGCATGCTATAAGGCACTGGTATAGACAGAGAGGCTGGCCATGTGACATCAGGTAACCATTAAGCCAGACTGCCCATAATGAGCTGGATTCTGTGCAGATCCATCAAATCATAGTTTGTGTGGGCCCATGAGCAATGCGATGTTAGATGGAAATGGCATATTCTGGACCAGGCACAAGCAGGGCTCTCAGTCATAAGTATACTGCATGAGCAGGTAGCCTGGTCCCTCATGTCATCATTTTTGCATTGGAGCTTCTCCTTTAGTTCACTCCTGTGTATGCCTGTGCCAGGGATTGGGGTTGGCTAATAAACAGCAGTAGAGAAGAAAGCTAATGCTTAGCTAGTGGGTAGGTCATCTCAATTTGTCAATGTGAGCTGAAAATGGATTGCCGTTACACTACAATTCCACTTATGAGTCTTTCTAAAGATAGTGGTAAGGGAAAATCTTCCCAATGGTCAGAAATCTGGGAAGTGCACTTGGCCATTATTTTTTTGTGAAAAGAGAAGTGGCTCAAGAAAGAATGTAATGAAAGGTAGAAAATGGCCTAACTGATTAATTAAGCAACAAGAATCTGAGACCAAGTTGTCTACAGTCAAGGCATGTAAATGGCCACATGCAAAATGAGCATAAATGTGAAGAACTTTGCATTGCATCTTAATGCCCACTAGAGAACATCCTTCGTGGAAGATGCACTAAATATCCAGGAAGTTGCCTAAGAGAGTTAGCATCAGCCAGCCTCTGTTATTAATCATCCCAAGACACAATGGACTTGTAAATGCAGTATCCTAGTAAAAGAGATGGAAGCAATGTGTGGACCAAAGAACATCAGTTTCCACTTATCAAAACTCATCTAGTAGGTTGGTTAACAATTTGGAGACACATTTATCACCCTAGACTCTTTTGAAACCAGGAGAGACAGCAATTTATTTTGAAAAGTATAAACAGGGAATATATTGGGTATGAGTCTATCTTTATTGTCTACAGGGCTTCAGCCTTCTTCACTGTCTCACTAGCAAGAGATTCCACATAAAATGATGTCAGACTAATGGAACAACTTTCTAGCGAAGAAAGTTTGGCAGTCGGTTAATGATCATGGTTCCATTGGTTGTATCTTGTACTGCACTACACAGAAGTTGCTATCCTGAAAGAACAATGGAATGTCCTTTTAAAGACTTTGGAGGAAGTACTATACAAAGATGGGAGCTGTGTGTTCCAGGATGTAGTATACATTTTTTTTTTTTTTGAAACGGGATCTCACTATGTTGCTCAGGCTGGAGTGCAGTGGCTATTCACAGGTGCAATCCCACCACTGATCAGCATGGGAGCTTTGACCTGCTCCGTTTCCGACCTGGGCCGGTTCACCCCTCCTTAGGCAACCTGGTGGTCCCCCGCTCCCGAGAGGTCACCATATTGATGCTGGACTTAGTGCGGACACCGGATCGGCATAGCACACTACAGCCCAAAACTCCTGGGCTCAAGCCATCCTCCCATCTCAGCCTCCCGAGTAGCTGGGACTACATACATTTTAAATTGAATAGCTTTATATGGTGCTTTGTTTCTAGTGTATAGACTACATTGGCCTGGGAACCAAGGAGTGGAAGCAGGAATGGCTGTACTTGATGTCACACTCAGTGATCCACTTGAGGAATTTGTGCTTTCATTCCCAACAATTCTGGATTTTGTGGGTTTAGAGGTTCTGGTTCTGAAAGAGAGAAAACTTTTACCAAGATCACAACAAGAATCTAACTTACGAGGCTTCTTGTGAGAAGGGACCAGCAGGCAAGAAGTGGAGTCATCACTTTGGCAGGGACAATTCACCCTCATCATCAGGGGTAGGTAGGTAGAGATACTATTCCATAATGGGGACAGAAAGTAATATTTTTGGCACCTAGGTGATCCATTTTTGGCAACTCTAGGCAAATCTTTGCCCAATTTTGACAGTAAATGTACAAATGAAGCAAGGCCAGTTTTAAAGGAGCACAGTGACTAGAGGCTAAATCCTATCAAGAATTAAGGTATGAGTCACACCATCTGTTTAAGTCACCAAGATCAGCTGAAGAAGAGGGAAGTTTGAAATGGATAATAGAGAAAGGCTATGATGACTATCATGTGTGGTCTCTAAACCAGCTCTAGTGATGGAAGCTGTAGTTCATCTCACTGACCTTCTTCTAAGTTTTATTCGGGAAGAGCAGCTCCATGGAATTTTAGAGGAAATAGTCCAAGAATACATAAAAAGGAATGCATTCAAGCACAAAGAGTGGACTGTAATAGACACTGTAATATGCTACCTTGTTCAGGAATATTCCTTGTTCAGGAATAAAAGATATGAGGTCTGTCTGGAAAGTATCCAGCCACGTAATATGTTCTCGTTATATTAACAGTGGCTGGATACTTTCCGGAAAGACCTTGTATATTTCCCAGGTGTCAACAACTTTCTTGCCTCAGCTAAAGAAAAATGATTTGCCCAAGGTAATTCCTTCCAGAGCAGACCACAGACAATGACTGATCAAAATGGTGGTATAAAAGCCTGGGACCCTTGCCTCAAATAGGAACAATTTTGAAGAGACTCCTTCAACTTCAGAATTCCCTGTGGGAACTGCTGAGTTCTTCATTGGGAATTCATTAAGGCTCAACTTCTTCCTTTGACCAATCTTGTTTTCCTTCCTCAGGATTTTACAAAGAGTACTCCCTAATAAATTCCACATATCAACCTTCAACTCAGAGTCTGCTTGCAAGGAACCTAACCTGCAATAGTGAAGTCCAAAATAAAAACATATTTAGGAAAAAAAAACCCCTAAAACTGTGAGACTCCATTGCCAGTTTAGAGAAACTACAATAAGAACTAAAAGGAGTTCTTAAGAAAGAAGTAAATTTAATCCAGGTGAAAACTCAAAACTGCAAGAAGATAAAAAGCAAAAGAAAATGTAAATGTATGAGTAATTATAAATGAATGTCGATTATATAAAACATTAACAGTGATATCTTATAGCATTTAAAGAATACATAGACTAAAAAGGCATAAAGAATAATATAGTAAGCAGGATGAGGTGAATGGCATTAAAGTTATCTATGATTTTGGCATTATGAGAAAGTAATAAATTGTATTAGTTTATAATAGATCAAATATGTACACATATGATCCAGGATAACTACTAAAAGAATGTTAAAGAATGCAAAACTAATTAGTAAATATAGGGAAAGTCATGTTTAACAATTGATAAATCCAGAAGAAAGACAGAAAAAAAGACAGAACATGAAGCAAGTGAATCAAATAGAAGTAAATAGTAATATAGTAGCTATAAGTCCAAATTTACCAGCAATTGCACAGAATGTAAATAGAGTAAATAAACTAAAAGTCTAAATTATGAGACTGGAGGAAAAAAATTCCAACCATAAGCTACTTAAAAAAGAACCCATAAATATAAGGACACAATATTTGAATGCAAAGTGATGGTAAAAAGCACAGAATGTAAATGTTAATGAAAATAATGTTCATATTGCTCTACTAATATCTACACTTAAAGTGTACTCATTTAAAGTACACTTTAAGGAAAGATATGTAGATAAATTTGCCAATCATTCCTTGCTTTCCCTCTGGATTTAGTTAGAAAACCCTTTCCTACACAGATTCAAGAGGAATTCACCTGTTTCCTTCTGATACTTGTATGGTTTCATTCTTATTTAGATCCCTAATACATTTAGAGTTTATTCTTATATTGGTTGTAAGGTAAGGATCGAATTTTATCTTTTTTTCCAAATGGTGATCTAGATGTTCCTACCAATAAAAACAATTCAGTTTTTTACCCAGTAATCTGAGATGTCATTTTTGTAAGAGACTGAATTACCATATAAATATATATGTCTAATCGTGGACTTTCTATTCTATTCCATTGGTCTATGCATGTACCAGCACCACATTAGTTTAACTATAGAACTTTATGATATTAATGTCTAGAAGGGCCAGTGGCTCTTCAGAGTTTTTACTTTTCGGTCTTTTCTTAGGTATTCTTTCATTTTTTTTTTTCTATCTGAGTTTAGTATCAACTTGTTTCAGGCTGATATTTTTTCTAATGGTCTTTCTTTATCTCTACCATATTTTATATATTGCAACAACATTAAAAACACATAGTGCTTGCTACATGCCAGGAACTTTTCTAAATGCTTCCATGCATTAATTAATTTAAACATCAAAATAGCCCTTTGGGAATGGCAATATTTTCATTCACATTTTAAGTGAAGAAACTGGGATACAGAGAGGTTAAATTCAAGTTAGAGATGAAATTCCATTTACGCAAGGAAGTCCATGTTCTTAAACACTTGGCTCTTCTTTCTTGAGCAGCATGGTTTCACTGAGACTCAGTGTATGCCTGGGTCCAAGTAGGAACTCTCTGAGTGTTAATAGGCTGGGGCTGCATATGGTAGCACACCAAAGAGTAGGGGAAGACCATATGGTAACTAATGAAAATCCCTGAGTACAAACTTCAGAAATTGACTTCTCCTGATGCTGGGCCTGACTGCTTGTTATTGGATGTAGGAGACTATGATGATAGGAGTGGAATTAACCAGGAAAGGCTTATGAAAGCATGCACCATGTGAAGGGGGTTTTGCAAATCTTTCTCCTGGAAATTGTGTATTCATGATTCTAGTTAACAGCGTGAAACTTTTACATTATCTTGAGTTTTTAAACCGATCTTTACTTCTACAGAAGGGTTAATCTCAGCATATCTAGCACATCATAGCACCCATCAAGACAAGAAGATGAAAAATGATGTGATAATCTACCTAATAAGCACCTATTAAGCTATCCTGTTATAGCTCACAGTGAGTAGAAACACAGACACATACACACACACAGGTGTATATGTAATATTTATTTCTCTTGGAGGAATTATAAACACCGTGGCTAAGAGATGTGCAATTGTGTGCACGGTGGGTAGAATCTTGATGCTCACTTCTACCCAAACTTCTATCTGCTCTATGTAAAAGATCAGTTTATAAGGGTGAGTCATGGATTAGCAAAAGGAAGACTCTATAGAGGATAAAAATGAAATGTTTCTGCTATTTTTTAAATTATGGACAGTATTCTGTGATTCTCATAAGAAAACAGAACAATTAGAATATATTTGATTCATCCTAATTTTTAACGAAGGTAAGTAAACTACATAAACTTTGTAAACTACCCTATAAACTAAGTAAAGGGTAATGTTGGGCCATGGTTGTGTTATTAAGGACACAGTGACATTTTTCTCTTGAGTCCTAACAATCATTATTCCCTATAACCTATAACACTGGTTCTAAGGTTTTTAGCAGCAAGTGTGATGAAACATAAAGCTTGTGGAGAAAAAGTAAAATATTGAAGAAAATTAGTCAGAAATTCCACAGAGAGTTTGAAAAATCAATGTAGCTATAGAGATTTACACTCCTTCTTGACCTTCTGCCCCTTCTCTAAGATATTAATTCTAAAGTAATGTATGTCTAAACAGTATGGAGATGATATAAAAATTATTATAATCTTGTTCTCTAGAAAATGATTCTGAAGGATTTTTATTTATTTAGAAATGTATATACTGGGAGTTCACAACTGTCCCAACAAAACGGATCTCCCAGGCAGGATCGTCACAAGAGATTTGGAAATAATAGAGACAGAGACAAAGTGTAGTTTAAAGTTATGAGGAAGTCAGGGGTCCTCCAGCATTACCATGAGCCAGGAGGCACTGAGTGAAGTCCCACATCAGTATTTGTTGGTACAGCAAGTAGTTGTCCTTGGTCATAGAATTATGTGTACAGATTATTCATTTAGGTTTCAAGGGTCCCCCAAGGTTTCAAGGGATCCCTTATCTAAATGATTACAAAATTTTTTCAAGATAAATTTTTTTAGCCCTAAGTTAAGAATAGACCTAGCTGAGCATACAAGTTAAAGACAAAAATGTATAAAACAGGAACATCGAGCCTGCGTACTAAACTAATCTATTTCTCTATATACCAAGTTATGTGGTCAGGAGTGAAAGAAGAATAGCCTTGAGGTTTATGCTAGTTCTAGCTGTAAGTTGTCTGCTGGGCTGACATCCCTTGATCAGTTTCTTAGCCTTGGGCCCCATGCTGAGCTCTGCCTTGCACAAGTTCCAGGTGCTGGCTTGCAGGCCTTGAGATCAGCACTGCTTTACAGTCGTCCCTGATTGATGGAATGCCCCTCTTGTTGCTAAGCAGCTTCTGGTCTGTTTACTAACACACCCAAAGATTCCTTCAAGGCAAAGCCCTGCAAAACTCCTGAAATTTTCATGTCTCTTAGCCCTATTTCCCAACATGTATAGTATATTTTTATGCCAGTAGGACACACACCATAAGTTGTTTTTTAGTAGAAAAGATGGGAAATGCCAAGCCATGAATGTCCAAATTCTGAACATTGGCTACATTAATAATCCCTTTAATAAACAACATCATGGCCAAACATCATGCCTTACCTAGTGTAATAGAGTAGGAAGAATCAAATATATTCTTTTTTTTTTCTGACTTCCAGTGGGAATGACAGAATATCATTCATAATCAAAACTAAACTAAAAGCCTATTCTCTCAAGCCCTAACTAATCTAAATAAGATGTAATCTAATCTACCTGTATAAATACAAGATTTAATGCTCAAAATAGGAAAATATGCATGTTGTGTCTGACAATAATACATTTTAAGGAAAATGTATTAGGTATGGAATATATTTTCTAGGGTCTCTAGATTAACCTGACATTTCTTAAAAATTTTGAAGGAGCTTAAATGACAAATCATGAAATTTATTTTTTATCCAGTTCCCCATGGTGCCACTGGCAATACTTCCAAATTTTAGAATCCTCATTCACTTGCAGAAATTCTAACATAATATATCTTTTCTCAAATTATGAGATGGGATTCGTCCAAATGATATGTCAGTTCTGAAGAAACATGCTTGCCTTTAACATGGACATTCATTTATTTAACATAAACCAAGTCAATTTCCATTATGACTGGTGAGGTATTGTGCTTAATGTTAATGTGTAGAAAGGAGCAGGCAGAAAATAGCCAATCATAAAGATTTTAACAGTTTCCCAGAGTTCATCTCATTTCTCTGTGCCTCCATTCAAAGTCATCCTGATAACATATGGGAAAAGTGGAGATTAAATAATATTTAAAAAATTTTAGCAAGTAGACCCCTTAGCCTTCTTTTGTCATTAACAAGTATTAAAAAGGACTGAGTATTAACAAGAAATTCTTCCTTCTATATAAAGTGAGTACCCTCATGGTCTTGCTATATCTCCTTTCTTCTTCATTTTCTATTGGCTCAGAAAGTCAAATATAAATGTCATTAAACTCAATAACATGAATGATTAAAAATATGCAGAATGCATGAGTCAGTTATGGTGTTGAACAATTTATTTTGGCTCTCATTCAAGCATTTGGCACTATAAAAGCACATTTGAACTTTCTAGGAAAAATAAGTGCTTCTTCTGCACTATTTTTAAGATCTTTCTTTCTTACTTGTTGAGGACCTACTAAGTATGAATCCCTGTGTTAGAAACTGGCATGGGAACAAAAATGGCTGAGGTCTACATTCATGGCTGGTATTTCACAAGTGTAGATTTCTGTTTCGTCCTGGATTCGAGTCTTCCTGGTGAAGAATGCTGGACTTAGAGGGGCTTAAGAGGAACACCAGTGATTGTCAACTTAGGAGGAATATTCCACTTTCCTGACCTAGCTAAACCATTGAATTCCCCATCTCATTAAGTGCCTCTTCAGTCTGTAATGCCAGAACATTCCTTCATTTGCTAAATATAGCAACATCTATAAAAGATGGGTCAAAAGACAATTTCAAAATCTGACCACCCCTTCCTATACTTCTGTACTCCCCTTCCCTAGCATCTTCTTCATAGCCTCTTTAACATCTTTGTTTCTCAGTGTATAGATTAGGGGGTTAACACTGGGAGTGACAATTGTGTAGAAAAGAGTAAGAAACTTGCCCTGGTCCTGAGAATATGTGTTTGCTGGCTGGAGGTACATGTATATGATTGTACCATAGAAGAGAGACACAACAACTAAATGGGAGCTGCAAGTGTTGAAGGCTTTCTTTCGCCCAGCAGCTGACATTATGCTAAGCACTGCCTGTGCAATATAACTGTAAGAGATGAGGATGAGGATGAGTGGTACCAGGATGATAAAGATTGCCAAGGCAAAAGCCAGAGCCTCAAGGGTCATAGTATCTACACAGGCCATACCAATTAGTGCTGGCATCTCACAGAGAAAGTGGTCTACCCGTCTGTGCCCACAGCGGGGTAGCATCAATGTCTGAGGGGCCATTATGAGGGAATTTCCAAAGCCACTCAACCATGCCACTGAAGCCAGCTGCCCACAGAGACGTGGGTGCATAATGACAGTGTAGTGCAGGGGTTTGCAGACTGCAGCATAACGGTCATATGCCATGACAGCCAGGAGTACACACTCCACCCCTCCCAGGGCCAAGACAAAGTAGAGCTGGATGGCACAACCCACATAGCTGATGGTCTTGTCAGGGCCCCAAAGGTTGTAGAGCATCTGAGGGATGGTGCCTGTGGTGAAACACATGTCCAGGAATGAGAGATTTGCCAAAAAGAAATACATTGGTGTGTGCAGTCGAGAATCCAGAGCTGAAAGCAAGATGATGGTCATATTGCCAAGAAGAGTCAGAAGATAAAAGGTGAGGACAACCACAAAGAGGATCAGCTCCAGATGGGGACGGTCAGAGAAGCCCACCAAGAGGAAGCCTTCAAAAGAACTTGTATTGTCCTTTTCCATCACCTGTGACCACATATTACCTGTTGGGAGAAAGATGAATGTATGTAAACAGCATAGATATACTCCCTCAAAATGGAATGACTGGTGAAATGGTAGAATGAAAACTTCCTTATATATGTGGGATGCTTGACCCAAAATTTCAATAGGTACTGATTAAGTCATTATTTGGTCTGAAGAGCACAATATTTGGGAGCTTTTCAGGCTTCTGGCTGTGATTTGCATCATTCTTTTTAATTTGTCAAGGCATAAAAAATTACTTTCAAAAGCTGATTATTATACAAGAGAATGAACACTCAACATCCCCCCCCTTTTTTTTAAAAAGGGGAGTTAGGAAATTTTCCTAGTCATACATAATCCATGATAGGAATAATGGCTTGGATATCTGGATCAGAGAACCAGATTTGGTGTTAGGTGAAATCTCATTCTAAATACTGTCTCATCAATAATGGGAAACCTATAGAGTCATATCCAAACTCAATAGGGTACAAGTGATCAAGCAAGATTTTAGGAAGAAGATTACTTCATCATTATTTATATCTACACTTCTGATTCCATCCATTTTATTTACTGGAACATGGCCCTGGCATATATGTGTCAGACAAGATGATAATGAACAGCGTACACCATCACTTCAATATCCCCTCTAGCCAACCTATTCAAGTCCTCTGTGATAAAATGGTATTTTGCATCACTGAGGTGTATTTTAATCCTGGAACTGGGTGACTTTTCTGATGTTGTGAATTTTTTTTTATAAAAATTTAAAAGGAGTAAAGCAATTCCCAGAACTCGATGCCAGTGGAACTAATATTAAGCATTCTTTTAATAGTCTTTTCCTTCCTTTTATTCACATTTTATTCTCACAAAGAACTCCACTTCCAGGAAGCCTAATTGAATATTTTATTTAGCTGCCTCTTATGATCTCATAGAACAAAAAGATTTCGTATCTTTTCGGATATTTTATACTTTTAATTATTTGGTTGTAGTTTTATATCTTGGATGAATGTACTATATAATGTAAATTAGTCAAAGACAGAGTCCTCCTTACTAATATTTTTGAATGTTTTCCTTAGCAGTTAGTAAAAAATAATAGAGTTATGACTCTCATTGAAAGGGAATGCATCTCTCAGGTATATTGGGCACAAAATAGGGCTCAAATCCTCTGCTCTAAGAATGCTTTGCCATAATTAAATTATGTTGTGGCATGTGTTCCCAACAATAGCTTTAAGATTTTGTACATCAAAACTTTGACACTTATTGGAAATTAAAGTATTGTCAAATTCATCACTCTAGAGGCTGCAACAAGCTTCTACAGTGGTGATGGATAAATGTGATAATATCTAGGTAGATAGATAACCCTTTGATTTGATAACTAAGGAACAATACTTATTTATAATCAAGCCAGCATTGTTAGTAAGGACTTTCCCTCCACCTCTTGTAAAATGACAATTTTTAAAAATGATATTACATAATGGTTAAGAAAGAACATATAGGTATATACTAATGAACTAGAAGGGTAGATACAAAACTGATGATAGTGGATGCCTCTGTAGAGGAAACTGGGTCAAAGACTGGGATTTTCTATCTATAATGTTTTATTTAAGAATAGCTGGAAGAAAGTATGACCATAAAGGAACAGTTATTGTCTGAATTGTAGAGTATCTGTATTTTTTCTATTAGTCTTTGTAAATTTCTGTGTTTTAAATATCTCAAAATATTTAAAAAATCATTTAAGTTATTTAAATATTAATATAACTAATAGTATGTACCTCTTATGAGCTAGGCACTAATTTTAACTATTTGTTACAGTTTACCTCATTTCATTCTCAATGAAGCTACCCAGGAGGTAGCAGTTTTATTAGCCAACATTACAGATTAAGCTACTGAGCCTAAGGGGATGATGAAAGAACCTGCCCCAGATTATAGAGCTGCTACATAGAACTGACTAGATCCCCTGTGATTTCACTCCACAGATCACTCCATCAATCACAAGTCTAACTGTAGAGTTGAGCAGTACAGTAATTATACCAAGTCTACAAATAAAAAACTAAATGAGTTGTAACATTGGGACTGCAACTTAGGTCTTTTGATTTGTTATACGAAATTTAATATAAAGAATTGTATCAAGTACTTCCACTTTTAATATAAAGAATCTTATTTAATATAAAGAATCTTGATTATAAATTGAAGAAGGCAAGTAGGTGGCTGTCATGGTATTACGGGCAAAAATGTAGATAAACAAACCACATTTTTACTCAGAAAATGAGAAATACAGTTAAAATTTGCCCATCAGCATGTATTAACACTGAGTTTATTGGGCACAGAAACACTGCTATTATAGAACGAGCCTAGGCCAGGCATCATTTGTCCCTACTGAAAGGAAATGCAAGGTGACTGTGATTGATAGTGAATGTCTCTTTCCATGGTTATCATATTCAGAATTTTCCTTATTATATGTATATACATGAATATTTATTGACCATAAAGTAGAACACAAACCCAAGTTATTTTATTTTATTTCTACTTCTCAAATCAACCATGGATTATTCAATTAGGATTATCCTCATGAATTTTTCATTCTTATTCAAAGTTTTCCTGGTGGTTAAACCATCTATCTGCCTTTCTCTTCATATTGTCACATCAATTCAATCATTACTCTTCCTTACCAAACCTTCCCTTTGTGAGGGATGCATTCCTGCATTTGTGGACTTTAAGTAACTAATGACTAATTTCTCTGTTTGCTGAGAATATTATTTTAAATGATGAGTGTGTCTATCCTTATTTGAACCCAGTAGAATGGCTTCTAAACACAATGACATGACAGTTTTCTCACAAAAGCCATGCACATTAATTATTTAATTACAGTGATACAATGTATCAATTCTCGTATTTAAATGTGTTTCTATTGTTTTGGAAAACAAGACAAACTTGTATATCCTCTATGATGTCTATATTATTGACCAGGTAATTTAAATTTCACACTATTTTTTAAAAAATTGAACCAAATAATACTCTAATATTGACTATTACCTAATTAGCTTATAAAGAGCAAGAATAGGGATTTACTGCTTAGAGTATTTGGAGGAATGGATTATTAAGTCCCAGGGTTAAGGTCTGGGCACTTCATAGCTAGACAAGTTGCTCATTGTTTTCCAAATGGAAAACGAGGTAAATGCAAAGCCATAGGAAGTCCAGAAGAACAATTTTTGTTTCTTACATTGAGTTTCCATGTTGGAGTTCAAAGTCTCAGTGTCAATACTCACTACTCACAATTGCTGAGGGCTCATTATTCAATATACTCTCATGTGATGCAGGACTATAATTGACTATAATTAACAATTTTATTCTTAAGATTTTCTAATTTGGTAAATTCTATGACTTTCTAAATTCATTTTTTGATAAGAACTCCATTAAAGAGCTCAAAATCTCTCTCTAGCTTTCTCACCGAATGCATGTTATTAGACCACAATCTTTAAAATTTGACCAAGCATATGCAAATAAAGTATATAGACAAACTGTGGGGTATTGGCATAATAAATTTAATTGTACATGATTTGGCCATAGCCTAAGTATCTTAAAAAGCAAAACAAAACAGTACATTGTGTAGTTTAGAGGTCTGGGTCACATTCCTTCTTACACGAGATCATTAACTTACCAAATTTGACTGCAGCCTCAGAAATGCCATGTCCACATTTCCTTTTCTTTCTTGAGACTTCATTTGGAAGTCCAAGTGGGATGACCAGAGTGTAGACAAGGAGAGGAGAAAGAGCACATTTATGAAATCTATAAGAAAGGGAAAAAGATAAAGACACAACAAGACCTAGCAGAGCTGAATCTGAATAGAAGGAGAGAGAATGTTGATGAGCACACAGTGGTTGGTTATACTACCTGAGGTATAGCTACAAGGTACTTCCACATATCCCACCCCCTAGCCCCAGATAAGGAGCCAGATAAGCAGCAGCATAAGGGAAGCTGGGTTGATCTCTGATGTACACTCAGCACAGCAAACACTTTAAAGATCAAAGGATTCAAGTTTGAGAAAAGGGAGAACTCCTCATGGGTTTCAGAGTTGATATAAGATTGGATACTTCCTTTTCTGGTCACCCAATGGAGTAAAACTTTATTTTTGAAAATTCCCTTAGCTAATTATCTCTAACAAGTGTTGGGAGAGTGTATGGTCTCAGAGGAAATATCACTCTTCCCAACACACACACACACACACACACACACACACACACACACACACACACACTGCAGATTCACCCAGGAGAGAGATAGGGAGAGCACCACTCATCTTCACTGAGTCTATTTTCATCATCAAGACCAGTACTTAGTAATAAGCATTAAGATACTGAAAGTGGCCACCTTATACTTAGTTCAGATGGAAACTAGAGTTAAGGAAAAGTTGTACCAGGACATATGTGCACCTTGGTTTCCTCCCTCACTTGCTTAGTGCATATAGTGCTATTATTTAAGTGCCTTTACCATTTCATTTATATAAGATTAATTTTCTATGCAATTTTAAGACCCATAACAATAAAGCTTAACTTGAATATTTCTATTTAAGACAGATATATTGAGAGGAGGGTGGATTTAAAAAGAAAATGATTGTGACATTTAAAATTAACACAAAAAAACAAAAAGTAGGCCAAAAATATTAAAATAATTTTATTTCAATTTACCTTATTTGGTGTAAAATTATTAAAATTACCTCAAGAAAATTACTATGCATCTGGCTGAGGAATGACATCAGCTAAGTCAGAATAAATGATTTTAATGTTTAAAAAGACAATAAATAGCAGCATGCATGTGTTGTTTCAGATCACTTTATTATCTGTTACAGTCATAAGATAAACAATATAGAAATAACTTCATCTTAAAAGCATGTATTCTATATTTAGCTATAAAAAACTTCTAAGGGAGATAAATTGCACATTTTACCTCTCCAACCAAAGGTTTTAATTGATATGCATGATATACTCTATATAAATGTATATTATACATTTAAAATATTATTTAAATTTTAATAATTCTTATTACTAAAAATATACTATGGTCTTCTAACTTCAATGACCATTTCCAGTACTTTTTTCAATAGAAATGGAAAATATCTGGTCATTACCATGTCAAATACTATGTTTTAAATATAAACATTATTAAGATCATATAATTTTAATACCACTAATTATACTGATTAGGGATAGAATATATTAGTTAGAAGCAGTGATAATATTATCACTTTCATTAATTTATAAACAAATGGCACACAATAATTTTTTTTCTGTCAACAGAAATGTTGAAATACATATATGAGCAGTCAAAACTAATCAATATTAATTTTGTATTCCAACAAACTTCTTGGCACGGTCAGATGAGCTATTCCCCTGAGAACCACTTTTTACACCTAGATTCATTTATTAGCTTTTACTACCACCTCTTAGCCTAATATTTTATCATGGAAACTAAGGAGAAACACCTAGAGAATTGGATGCTCTCAAGAATTTCCTATCTGAGATAATGAGTCCCTCTGAGAAATGAAGGAGATGAGATCCTCATGGAGCAGTTAACTCAATGAAGGATGTGAAGTTGTTAACCAAAGAAGAAAATTTAGAAGCAATATTTAAATTTACTTTTTGACACCTTGCTTCTATCCCTTTTGGCCTATCACCACCACAACCCATTACAAAACATTTAAACTTGTAACTAATGGAAATATTATAGTTGTGGGAAGCTACTTTCCGTGATATAAAATAATACAATCCAAGTGTTATTTGTGATTGCAAGAAATGCTTACCAGTATGTTACCATATGACTTAATATGAATCATGAAATGTCTTCAGAAAAAGAAATGAAGTCTACATCAGTCATCTTTTCCATCAAAGGCAACCACATTTAATTCAATTCTGTTTTATTGAAATGTAATCTAATTACTATCATTGTAGCTTTTGCAGAAGCAAAGAACAGATTTATAATACTTTTATCATATGTATTCCTAAAATTTGATGTCAAATATCCATCATTTCTTTGAGCTTTATTTCCCAAATCTGCTTTTCTTGATTTTCATATTTTTGTGATTTGTCCGGTCACTAAGTCTTGAAATACCACAGTTTTCTTAAGTCATCTCTTTTCCTGAATGCTCACATTTAATAAGTTTCTAAGTCTACCTGTGACAGCTGTCTTTCATAGCTCTAATCTCTTTTTCATTTCCAATGCTCTTGCCCTAGCCCAGTAGCTGATTAAACTCTTTCATGATTTGTTACAAGAGCCTGTTCATTTGTTAATCTCTAGTGTCTCACTACTTCAAATCACCTCTCGTTTGCTAAAACAGGAGCCTTTCTAAAGTACAGGTATTATCATGCCTGTGCTTAAAGTTCTGAAGTGGTCTTTATTGCTTAGAGAAATACATGTACATTTTTTAATGTGGATCTTGGTTCTGGATCAACTTTGCATTTCCAGCACTATCTAAAGACCTCCTGTTTATTTTATGGTCCAAATGTATTAAACTACTGACCATTTCGCATAAACAATGAAAAAGTAAATTATCTCTGGAAAACAAGTTGGAATAAAGGGAAAGAATAGCCTTTGGAGAATGGCTCAAACTCCAGCTCAGATACAATCACTGCAGGCTTAAAAATTAGAAAGCCTCATTTACTATCACTTGGGAGAAAAATTACATTGAAGATTTATTGCAAAAGTTAAATTAGGTAAGAAATATTAAATATACAGCATTTTCCCTGACATACAGTAGATCTTTGATAAGTGTGATCTTTCCTAACTGGATGCCCTTGCTTATGATGTTCTCTCAGATGAAGATGTTTATCCAATAAAAATAACACTAAAATAATCAAGGCCCAGTTGAAATATTCTTCCTGGAACCTGCTCTTGTTCCTCCCTGTTTTATCCGGCTATTCTTTCATGTGGGTACTAGAAGCTCTTTATTTGCAGTCCTATTTTAGCACGTATTTCACTCTATATTGAATGTTAGTTCATTTTAATGAAAACTTAGAGGTGGATGATTGGGGTGAGTTCTTGAAATTAAAAAAAACCAAAATGTACATGTAGATAGAGGACAAGGGAAAATTTAGAAGAATTTAGCAGGATGAAAGAATCAAAATGCTTATCGTAGTTGGTATGGGAGGAGAGGTAAAAGATAGTGAAGTGGAAGAAGAAGAAGCCTCCTACCTGATCTACCTAAAGGAGAAAGCCCCTTGGTGGAAAATAACATCATCTAGTGCCTCCCTGTCCACTTACACAAAGTCCAGTATATAATAAAACTTTAGATGTGAGAAGAAGGAAGGAAACCATATGATCAATAATCAAGATTTTTTTAGGAGGTCCTAGAAAGTGATTCCTAGATAATCCAGATTTTAAAGTTAGCAAATAAATATTTGAACACGAGTATGATTAACTTGTTTGAGGAAAATATGGACAAAACAGATGAACTCATGGGATGTCACCAAAGAATTGAAATAGATATAAAAAGAATAAACTATACATTCTAGAAATGAAAAGTAAAATAATAAAAATTCAGACGAATTTTTAACATCGTTAAAACATCAACATCATAATATAGGAATAGTGATTGAAATAAATTAAGTAGGAAAAAAACCAAACTGACGATAAGAAAGAAAAAGAGCCACCCTCGTGGGGTGCTGGGGCCGCTGGGTCGGCGGGCGGCCGCGGGCGGGTGGCGTGTGCGCAGGTCGGCGGGCTCAGCTCAGTCCGGGGTCTCGCCTCTCTCGCGTTCAGCCCGCGGCCATGATGCCCCAGTACCAGCCCTGGGAAGAGTTCAGCCGCGCGGCGGAGCAGCTCTACTTCACCGACCCTATAAAGGCACGTGTGGTTCTCAAATATAGGCATTCGGATGGAGTGCGTGTATTAATGTAACAGATGATTTGGTTTGTGTAATGTATAGAACAGACCCACCTGAAGACGTAAAGAAGATTGAGAATTTCCACAGTCAACTAATGTGGTTTATGGTAGCCTAGGAATCCCGCAGTGTTGCCATGGAAACAGACTGAACGGTTTGAAATGGAGATTTTGTTTGTCTTGTTGTTAGGGAGTAAATATCTTTTGAATTTGAGAAAATGTTAGAACAGAAAATACTTTGTGTAACTAAGTATTCAAAATCCAAGAGATCATTTTTTGTATTTTCTTTTTAAGGTTTACTTTAGAGAGCTAGGAATGTAAATGCTTTCAATTAGAAAACCTTTATTTATTTTTGGAAATTGGACAAGAATTACATCTATCTTGGAAACTTTTTGTGGATTGTTTGATGTTGGGTAAAATGTATAATTCTCTGATAAATTTGTATTAGTAATTTGCAAATGAGATATCAAGAGAAGCCAGTTCTTCCACCAATTTAGTTGATCTGTCTTTAAAAGAAAATGAAATGTAACCATTTCGATAGATCAATATATATCTTTTGGAGCATAAAATTTGTGCTGTTGATGACCAATAAATATAAAATGTGGTAACTGGAATAAACTATACACCATAATATACCTGATTGTGTACAGTAGTGTAGTCTTATTATATCTAAAAAAGTAATAATGAATAACAAGTATGCTTTGCCTTAACCTTTACAGATTTAAGCTACAATTTTTAGTCTAAGGAATTTGTAGTATCATAACCTTGTTGAGCAATGACTAATTTTGCAAAATCTGGTTCTCAGTGATCAGAAACAACAGCAATTATTTGAATGCATGAATGGAATGATGATCACTATAATGGACTGAAACCACCAAATTACAGAAATATTTACTGCATATTTTTCAACTATAGTTTCTCAAAAGGGCTAAGGATTATTCAAATCATTAAATCTTTGCATACTTCTATGACACCTCTGCCCATTTTCTCTCTTTACTTACCCACGGTGTTACGCATGACTGTCACAACTGTTATATGTTCCGGTAAACCATAAGTGTGATATTTGATATTTATCTTATATTTGTAAGCTGAATTTTACCACCTAAATGTAATGTTCACATGCTGATTCCTCAAGAATGAAATGAAGACACTACCTTAAAATAACTTTTGAAGAAATTTGTCATGTTCAGCAACATGTTAGCATAGTAAGTTCTATTAACCATATGAATTTTGGCATGTTTCTGAGAAGTCAGTAAATAAAACATAACATAAATATAAAAAAGGAAAAAAGAATAGAGACAAATTATGAACATAATGATATATAGGTCATATACAGATAGTTTAAGATACAAATTAGAGTACCAGAAGGGAGTTAGAAAAAATGGGGCAGAAGCAAAACTTGAAGAAATAATGGCTAAGAATTTTCAAAAACCAATGAAAAACACCAACCAGTATATTTAAGAATCTCAGTAAATGCTAAGAAAGATAAGCAGAAAAAAAGCTTCATAAAGGTCTGTCATCTTAAACATGATACCAAAAGTATGAGCCATAAAAGAAAAATAGTAAGTGAGTTGACCTCATCAAAATTGAAAATATTTGCTTTGTAAAAGGCCTGTCAAGAGCATGAAAGACTAGCTATAGACTAGGAGAAAATATTTGCAAACCACATATCTGACAAAAGACTTCTAACTACAATATATAAAGAACTATCAAAACTCAACAGTAAAAACACAAGCAATCCAATTAGAAATGGGCAAAATGATGTTGCACATATTTTTACGTGCTTATATATCATGTGAAAATATGTTCAACATCATTAGCCATTAGGGAAATGCAAATTAAAATCACAATGCTAGCAGACTAGGGTGACTATATTTATATTTTGTATATTTCTAAGTAACTACAAGAGAGGATTTGAAATGATACCAACACACAGAAGTGATAAATACTCAAGGTGATAGATTTGCCAAATACCCTGACTTGATCATTACACATTCTATGCATGTTACAAACATTCACAAGTACCCCACAAATATGTAAAATGTTATATATCAATAAAAGAAAAAAATCACAATGAGTTATCACTACATATTTAAGAGTTAAAATAAAAAATACTGGTAACACCAAATGCTGAAAAGAATGCAGAGAAATAAGCTCTAATACATTGTTCCTAGAAATCTGAATAGTACAAACCACTCTAGAAAATAGCTTCTAAAAAATTAAATATACATTAACCACATAATCCAGCAATCACATCTCTCAACATATATCCCAGATAAATGAAAATGTACGCTCACACAAAACCTGATTTCTTATAGTAGTTTTATTTGTAATACTGAAACACACAGACACAACCTAAATATCCTTCAGTGGGTGAATGGTTAAACAAAGTATGTTACATCCATGTCATGAACTACTATTCAACAGTAGAAAGGAAGAAACTATAGATACATGCAACAGCTTGGATGGAGGTCACAGGAATTAAGCTGAGTGAAAAAAGTCAGTCTGAAAAGGTTACATACTATATGATTCCATTTAAAAACATCTTCAAAATGACAAAATTATGGACACAGTGAACAGATCAGTGGTTGCCAGGAGTTAGGGATGGGTCATCGAGACGGGAAAGGGACAGGTGTAACTATAGAGGGGTAACATAAGACATATTTGTGGCGATGGAACAATTGTGTATCTTGATTGTGGTGGTGCTTAGACAACTACACATGACAAGTTACATCCAACTATACATGCATGTTCACACGCACACACACACACACACACAAGTGCTTGTAAAACTGGCGAAAACTGAGTAAGATCTATGGATTAAACAAATATCATCTTCCTGGTCTTGATATTTTTCTAACGTTACATAAGATGTTCCATTGGGGAAAACTGGGTGAAAGGTACACAGGACCTCTCTGTATTATTTTTCCAACTTCTTGTAAATCTATACTTTTTTCAAATTAAAAAGTTTTAAAAAACTTTAACGAATAGAATAAGGAAGGTCTGTATGAACTAATATAGAGTGATTTCCAGGTTATTTTGTTAAGTGAAGTAACCAAAGTGATTTTTTTCATATAAGAAAAAAGGTAATATAATAAAATATTCAACTATCTGCCCTTTTATGCAAAAAGAAATATACAAATGATAAACCAGAAACTAATGAGACTAGTTACCCATGGTGAGGGGTGATGTGGAATAAAGTGTAAAAAATGGGGAAATGGAGTGGAATGGAAAGGCTGAGGGGGAGTGACACTTTTCTAAGTACATACAACCTTTGTGTGGTTCTTACTATTATAGCCATAATACTGCTTCACATATTCAAAATTTAAATAAATAATTAAAGTCAACTAGCAGGAGAGGTACCCAAAAGAAATATAAACAGTAATAAATGAAACCACCTATATTACAAATGAACAACCTAACCAAGTTAAAGAGAGTAAGAGAGGAAAACTAACTAACCTAATTAACTAACTTTGATAAAAGAGAATATTTTGACTATTAAATTAAGGTTAGACTACTACTGCCCTTAGACTACTCTAAGTGATCAAAGGTAACATCACAGGAATAAAAGGAAACATCACGCACCTCTTGATATGATGCACTAAGTGGGACACATCATTTCTTTGATATTCTTGCAAAATTGCATAACCTCAATCTATACTATAAGAAAACATTAGACAACCCCAAATTAAGGTTATTTCTACAAAATGACTGGCCAATATTTTTCAGAAATGTCAGGGTCATGAAAGACAAAGAAAGACTGAGGAGCTGTCTGTCCCAGGTTCCTAAGGAGATGCAGCAACTAACTGCAATGTGGAATCCTGGATTAGATCCTGGAATAGTAAAAGGACATTAGTGGGTGGGACAGTTTGCAAAATTTGAATAGTAGTTTATCAATGTTAATTTCCTGTGCTTTGAAATTGTACTATGATTATGTGAGATGTCAACATTAGGGAAGCTATTTGAAGGGTATACATGAACTCCTGAACTATTTTTGCAACTTTTTTTAAATCTAAAATTATTTCAAAATAAAAAGCTAAAAGAATCAACAAAATAAATTCAGAAAAATTCATTTAAAGAGCATTGCATTTAGATGCAAAGCAAATATATGTATATATAACTATATACACATATCTATAATCTGTATTTCTCAAGACAAGTAAGAATGTAAGGTATCCTTTTTAAAGCAATAATTTAAGGAAAGGAAAAAAAGACATTCTATGATAAAGCCATCTACACTCAAATGTTTGTGGCAGCACAATTCAAAATTGCAAAGATGCAGAAACAACCCAAGTGCCTATCATCAATACATGAGTAGATTAATAAAATGTGGTATATGTATACCATGGAGTACTACTCAACTACAAAAAACAATGGTGAACTAGCACTTCTTATATTATCCTGAATAGAGTTTGAGCCCATCCTTCAAAGTGAGGTATCACAAGAGTGGAAAAACATGCACCATATGTACTCGCCATCAAATTGGTACTAACTGATCAATACTAAGGTGCTCACATGGTAGTTCTATTCACTGGGTGTTGGTCAGGTGTGGGGGCGTGGGTGTAGGTGAATTCACAACCAATGGGTGCGGAGCGCACTGTATGGGGGAATGGCATGCTCGTAGCCCTGGGCTGGGCAAGGCAAATGTATTACATATAACCAAAATGTTTGTATCCCCATAATATCCTGGGGAAAAAAGATGCTCTACTTTCCTATTTTCCTCAGTTGATCATTTCCTGCTAAAGAAGGCATGGCTTTGCTGCAAAACTACGGTTGCCTCTGCTAAGATTCTTCTATAAGGGTTTGCACAGCCTCTATGTAGCATCCCAATCTGTTTCAGCCAGATTAAGCATTTGTGGATATTTTTGGTTATAAGAGCCCAGGGCTAGAATTGCTTGTCTATGGATATATGAGTTCAAGAGCCTTCTCTTGCTCCAATCCACACACAAAGCTCACAGTCTCATAAGCTGATTTGTAAATAGAAGCAATATACTCAAATACCATTAATTTTTTCTCCAAAATTGAAATTAGCTCACTTAGGCTATCAGTTATGGCAGCTTTAACAAATTGCCATAAACTTGGTGGCTTAAAATAACATAAATTTATTATCTTATACTTCTGGAAATCAGAAGACCAAAATCCATTTCAATGGTCTAAAATCAAGGTGTCAGTGACAAGCTGCCAGGTGTCAAGGTGGTCAATTAGGACAAACACACCACGCTGAGAGTAACAATCAAGGCTTTCTTCACTTGCAGGGATAGTATATGCAAGAGGCAAAATAGGCTCCAGTTTTTCCCAGTGTTTCACTTTTACCTAAAGGAACAGCGCTGGGCAAAGTTCAGGTGGATAAGCACAGATAGGAGGATCATCTCATTGCTAAGGAGCCGTGATGAAAAGTCTCTTGCCATTTGAAGGACCCAGAGAAGGGCTAGGAGTAGGAAAGGACAGAGTCAGAGTAAAGTACCTTTGCCAAGTCCCCTCAACCCTCCCTGCCTCCAGTAAAAAGAGTCCAAATTGGCTAAGAATGTAAATATGTTCATGAGTATGGCTGGAAGAGGGTGGAGGAGAGTGGTAGGGAGGGCTTGGTCCTTGACTGCAACTCCAGAGACTGCAATGTACTAGCTGTGCAGCAATTCTGGTGTGGAGAGAGCTGCTTTCCACCACGAGGACCGCTAGGTGGCCAAGCATTTGTGACTGTCTACGGTTAGGCCTGAAAGGTTACACATAGAATTTTGGCCTGGAGTGGTTTCAAAGTAACTCTCTACAAGATACTTCTTAGATAAGAAGTGCAAAATACTTATTAATTAATTTTACAGTGGACAAACTTAGCAGACACCTCACAAACCAGGTAATAAAAGTCAAAATCTCTAATAATGAACACATTGACATCAGATGCCTTTTGATACAATGAATGAGAAGATAGCATTCCTGTGGTATTCCTGTCAAAAATGAAGAATGAGGAAAAGTCAAATGTCCCACATTGAGAGACATTTTACTAAGTGACAGGCCTACATTTTTGAAAAATGTCATGTCATGAAAGACAAAGAAAAACTGAAGAACTGTTTCAGATATGGGAAGACTGAAGAGACATGACAAATAAATGCAACACATAATTTTGAGTTGGATCCTAGACCAAAAATAAAAAAAGTTATTATAAAGGACATTCTTAGGGCAACTGACAAAATTCGAATGTGGTGTATAGACTGAATGGTAGTATTCCATCAGTGTGAATTTTTTATTCTGATGAGTATTCTGGAAATGTACTTATTAGGAGAATGCCCTTGTTTTTAGGACATACACTGTGAAGAATTTAGGGGCAGGGGCCATAATGTCCACAACTTACAAATGCCTCAGAAAATTTACAAAGAAACACACACACACACACACACACACACACACACACACACACACACACACACACATGGGCATGCACCACCACACCTGGCCTAGAATTAGGAGCTAATAATCTATATGTTTTCCATTAAAAAAAGTCAGACGTTCAGAGAATAACATATGAAATCAGGTTGTTCCAGAAGTTCCTTGCATGCAAAAGAAGAGATCTATGCTATAAGTAGATTTCTGAAAAATAAGTCCTAGTGGTAAGAAGGAAGATATACAACTTTTCAGTTAATTGTTAAAAAAAAAAAATAGGGACAACAATAAAAAGACCCCAAAATGAACAAAAATGGAACTTCCATATTATATCACCAGTTTTATAAAACTGGGACCATGTTTTGTGCATTTTTCTGCTTTTTTTAATTTGCTCATTAAGCAATAATTTAGGATCTGTGAGAGCTATAATTCCTTAGTTTTAGATGGATGCATATCATTCTATTCAGTGAATATATTAATTATTTAAATGATTCTCCATAAAAAACTATATTCTTCTTCATCTTTGGCCATAAAAATATTTCTACAATGAACATCATTGTCGATTTGTCCTTACATAGTTTCCTTTCCATAGGAAAGATTCCTAGAAATGACAGTGTGAGGTTAAGAATATATGTAGTTTTTTAGAAACTGTTGACATATTTCTCTTCAGAAAGCCTGTAACACTTTAAATAGCCGCCAGTAATCTGTGAGTAGTCTTTTCCCTTCATCCATATTAACAATAAAATTCAGTTCTCCTTATGTTTCTAACTTGATGAGTATGGAGAGCTTTATCTTCATACTTTAATTAATATATCCTTCTCTATTTGAGAATCAATAGTATATTTTCTTATATCTATTGGTCATTTGGATTTGCTGTCTTCTAAGCTGCTTATACAATTTGTCATTTTCCTATTGGGCTCTTTGTAGTTTTTTTTTTTAATTTGTTAAAAGATTTTTAAAAATTTAATAGATACCAAATCTTTTTTCCAGAATTATAAATATATGTCTTCCAAATCTATTTATTCAAAAAAATTGAAATTAATCTGCATATTACAGCATATAAAAATAAAAAATATATTCTGGTTAGATTAAATACTGTACCATAAATAAATTTTAAACCACACAATGTAAGGGGCAATGTATAACCTGAGATGAGGAAGATCTTTGTAACTAAGATTGAAAACTTGAAATTCATGAAAGAAAGGATATACTGGATATATTGTATATATTGGGTATATAATAATTTTTTAAAAGCTATTTTATGTAAAATATTTCATAAACCAAATTAATAAACAATTTTCTTAAGAGAAATTACATAGTGGTCTATTTTCTTATGTAGAAATCAAAGGCTTTATGACATAACCTCAGATGATATCTTAAAGAATTTACACATGAAATAATTTCTTCCTGATATAAGTAATTACGTGGTTTTAGAGAACTCATTGAATAGTTTACAAAAGAAAATTTATCTCAATTCAATAGCACAAAATTCACTTTTTCTTTGATACTGTATTCTAGTCCCCATTGTCATTCCTTTGTATTAGCAAAAGTTGAAGATTCAGTCCCTAGAGAAACAGTTTTGCTAACCAAATCAGTGATGAAAGAGTGATCTCACTTCCTAGAGATCTCCTCCCTCTCTTCCCATTGGGTATGTGGTTAGCTACTATAAACTGTGGGGGGAGAGTTTTGCAATTCAGTGATTGAGATTTCTGCTAAAGAATAAAATCCACACCAAGATTTGACAGAGAAAATACTGTTATTCACTTTGCAAAACTGACTGGAAAAAAAATCTCTGAAAATAGCAGTTGATACCCTAAAATCCAAGTGATATATATGATGCCAGCACACTACATTCTGGTCATCTGCAATATTTCATCCCTATTCTCTAATTAACTTTGGAGACTTCACATGACTTGCTACATACTGAGTGGAATTAAAAGAAGTTGAATAAATTTCATGAATCAATTATACAACTAAATAGTATATGAAGATGTTGTATCTGTGTACTTTAAATTAGTCCTATTTGAACTCAAGTCTCCTTGGACATAAAAATAAATGGATCTATCTCTACTATTTAACATGGAGGTAAGTAAAATACATTTCTAAAAATTGTTAAATAAAATTACATTAGAATGTCCGTGTTCTAAGCACTCATTGTTTATAATTCAGATCTCAGCAAAGACTAAATTATTGCTAGGAAAAACTGGACTTATTCGGCTTCAGTTTCTATGTCTTATTTTTATATATAATGTTATTTTGAATATGTTTGTAATCTCCATGGAAAATATGAACTTTAGAGCAAGTCGGTCTTTGGTTCTAATCTTCAGTTTGCTACTTATAAGCTCTAGGATGTTGGGAAAGTAATTTAATTTCTTTGAGCATATGAATTCAGATTTCTGCCTACAAAGTTAATTTTTTTATGAACTGGAAAATTTTTTATAAACTTCCTTGCACAGCAAAGCCAATCTATAATGTATTAGCTGTTAGAAAAAATGACTCCTATTATTCATCCTTATATTCCAGGAAAAAGATGGTATTGGAAATCTATCTTATAAGGATATGAGATTATTTGAAAAAACATAAAAGTAAACAGCTTTTATTCTGAAAGGAAAATAGTAGTCCCATAGTTTACAGAAGATAAAACTGACATTCAAAGTTATTAACTAACTTGCCCAATTATACAATGACTTAGTGAAAGATCTGGAACTAAAACTATTGTTACCTCTCTTATCTCAATATTCTTTTCATTGTGCAACTTAACAAGATGCTTCCAAGACTCTGTTGAATCTCATCCTTTTGAACAAGCTCAGGTATAGAATGAAAAAATTCAAGAGGGAGATGACAGATGTAAGGTCAGCTAATACACAGGTAAAAAAGGAGGTAATGATATACATTCATGCAGTCAAGTATTCTAAACTAGAGCTTAAAATATTTTGAAGTGATCACAGATAAAAATATTATAAAGATTCCATCAGCAACTTTCTAAATTTTCTTCCATTGACCTCTGTTTTAATCCAGTTGCTATGCTCTCTTTCTGATCTGCTTGGTGTCTCACAAAATTCAAATGTGTTGTTTTGCTGTCCAATTGAACGTTGCTATTCAAAATGAGAAAAATGTTATCTGGAGATGTTGGCAACATATTTTTATTGGAAAACAGAGAAATCTGCAGCCTTTAAGATATTAGCCACAATTGCAAGCAATTGGAGCAAGCGTTAACAGGTAAGTTTTCATTAGCTTATCTGATATAATCCTAAAGATGCAGGTAAGGACTTTCTAGTTTTTGTTTTGTTTTATTTTGTTTTTAGTTATCAACAAATGCTTCAATCCTAAAATTAGGGATGTGAACCAGAATTCAAATTACTTACAATTTTGAAAATACATAATGATACCACATCTACTTAATCTAAAGATATGCTATTAAGAGTGGATAAATATTTGAAGTTACTATGTGTTTGGGAGGTAGAAAAACATGCAAAAAACTGAGCAAAGCAGAATATGAGAATTCAGTGCTCTGAAATTTCCCATTTCCTCCTCTCATTGCTTTCTGTCTCCATCATTGTTATTCTGTAACAGTGCTTTCTGTAGAGTGATAAATATTTTCCCTCTTCCTTGTGCCCTGACTACAGAACCTGAGGGGATATTATTAAATACATACAACAGGATAGACTAATATATTATATTGATGGCAAAGCAGTTTATTACTTTTGTAAGTACTGAATCTCAGAAAGAAGGGTTCAATTGATTTAAAAGGAGTTAACTGATTCTCTCTTCTGTAATCTTCAGCTCAGAGGGCTTCTTGTGGAGGCAGTCTGTTGGCTGAGTTTTAAGAAGAAAGGCCAGATAGAGAATATGATCAGGAAAGGCCACTGAACCATATTAGAGGAGAAAACACATGCAGTGTCCTCAATGGTGAGAGAACGTCTGAGCAATAATATAAAGCGAGTCCTTATAATTTATCCAAACAGGGACACTGCTGAGAATGGAAGTGATTCCAATAGTAACTATGTCAGGACAGCAAGAGTACACTTGGCAGTACTGGATGAACAGGGGCATTTCAGTCATCCCAATAATATGAACTTGAGAGATTCTGTTCAATGTGTGTACAAATCAAGGAAATCATGAAGTATGTGAAAGCTGTCTTTACTGATGCCATTTATTCAGTTTTGCCCGATTCCTGCAGTCCTTGGCAATATATACAAATTAGGCATATATATATATGCCAATTAGATACAAAACACTTTCACACTCCATCCTTTAGAAAAGCCCTTTGTAGATTGAAAATGAATTTTAAGGAAATATTAAAAGCTAAAAAAAGTTAAATTTCTTATAAAGATTTGCACATTCCTGGGGATTGAAGTCTTAACTAAAACAATGCTAGTCTGAGAGTTGAACACAGAATAAATTGGTGAGTAGGGTCATTTAAAAAAATATTTAAAAAGTAATGTCTGCTTGTCAAAAATTAGAACAAAAAACAGGTACATTTTTATAAGTAAAGTCTGCTTTACTCTTTGTCATCTACATTTCCCAGGAGTAATACTTTCTTCCATATTCTTCAAGGTAGCTTTTTATTTATATATTGTTTTATATGTATAATATTACATTATACTAATATTATATTATATTCCCTCCTTTTTTGGGGAGACAAAGTCTTGCTCTGTTGCCCAGGCTAGAGTGCCGTGGCGTCAGCCTAGCTCATAACAACCTGAAACTCCTGGGCTCAAGCAATCCTTCTGCTTCAGCCTCCTGAGTAGCTGAGACTACAGGCATGTGCCACCACATCCAGATAATTTTTTCTATATATATTTTTAGTTGTACAGCTAATTTCTTTCTATTTTTAGTAGAGATGAGGTCTCACTCTTGCTTAGGTTGGTCTTGAACTCCTCACCTTGAACAATCCTCCTGCCTCGGCCTCTCAGAGTGCTAGGATTACAGGCATGAGCCACTCCAAATATTTCCTTTCTTAAACTGATGGAATCATGCTATATAAATGTTCGTAACTTCCTTTTTTTACTCAACAATACATTTGAACATCATTTCCTGTCCATATACATGATTATCTATCTCAAATTTATTTTTAGATGAGAGCAAGGAGACTTTTTTTTAGGGAAGTAACAGTTCTAGAATAAGTAAAAAAAAAATGAAAATACACATTCTAACATTTTGATGAGCAGTAATGAAATGGAAAAATAGATTTGTTGATATTGATAGAATAATAAAATAATTTAGAATGTCACATTAAGATTTCCTTGGGATAAATAAATGTTTAGCTGGTGGAGTTGACATGTTAGTCCCTCCAGGGAATTTAGGGCTCCGAATAGCCTCTGCTCAAAGCATCACAGAGTTCCTGCATCACTCTTGTAGTTTCACTGACACAGCTGTACTTCTATGTGCCAGGCACAGTACCAGACAATTTATACTAAAGATCACATTTGTACTTCACATCAGATGGTTACTAGGACCCCTATTGTTGGGGTTGATGGTTTGGGGGTTATAAAGGGAATAGGAAGTTGAATTTTAACAGGCAGAGCCATTTCCATTAGTAATCCCAGGAAATTTAAAATTCTAAACATCATAAGTAATTCTTCCCTGAGCACTTTAGACCCGGGATCACTCTAGTTCCTTTCATTTACACGCCTCGATTTCTAAAGGCCAGAGTCTAGGCTCAGCAGTGTGCACTTATGCCTCACATTATTTATGCTTTATATCAAGACAACTTAGAAAAGCATTACAGTAGTCCTTCCTTGTCTGCGTTTTTGCTTTCTACAGTTTCAGTTACACAGTCAACTGCAGTTTGAAAATGTTAAATGGAAAATTCCAGAAATAAATGATTCATAAGTTTTAAATTTGTGCAATTCTAAGTAGCATGATGAAATCTTGTGTTGTCTAGCTCAGTTGTGACTGGGACATGAATCATCCCTTTGCCCAGCATGTTTGTGCTGTGTACACTACCTGTCCATTAGTCACTTAGCCATCTCAGTTATCAGAGGGACAGATTACAGGAAGGGTGAGTATAGTACAATAAGGTATTTTGAGAGAGACAGAAATAACACAGTCACATAACTTCTATTACAGTATATTGTTATAAATGTTCTATTTTGTTATTAGTTGTTGTTAATCTTTTACTATGCCTAATTTACAAATTAAACTTTATCATAGGTATGTATGCATAGGAAAAAGCAGAGTATGCAGGGTTTGGTACTACGTGTGGTTTCAAATATTCACGGGGGGTTTTGGAATGCATCCCTTGCAAATAAGAGATGATAACTATATTGTATTCATTTTACAAATGAGAAGCCTGAAGATCAGAGGATAAGAAACATTCCAATGTCATGCAGCGTACATAATAAAGGAAGGAAGTGATATAAGTACAGGCCTGTCAATTTCAAATATGATGTTATTAAATAATCTTGTACAAATTTTATGACTGAAAGGATATGTCTCCTTAAATTGTCTGGTAACTTACCAGATACTGCCAACATTGTTTTGGGGGGGAGTGAGTAATGAGAGGTGGGGCTTAGCAATTTTAACTGATTCCCACAGCCTGGAAATCTCATTGGCATTGTGGGGAAATTAGAATGAATTCAAATGGCAGAAGCTGTATCTACATGTACCTAATAGTAAATATCGAGGTAAAAGGAAGGGGAAAAATGCATTTATAAAACATTAACATATCAAAGGATAAATTCTATGAATGTGGAAACTGAAAATATGCCTTAAAATTCTTGAAATTCACTTTGCTAATGTGCTGCTACATATATATAAACACTTTTGAAATACTTGGACAGATAACTATATTCTTATCAATGTATTTTTCACATTATTAATAGGATCAGCCTGTAAATTTATGCAAATAGCTAGTGAAATGATTATAACTAACTGACAGAGTCAATAAATACGTGTTTATTAACTTAGTGACTTTTACATTTTAGGGAACCAAGAGTTGAACCCTTTAACATGAATTGGGTGAATGAGAGTATACCACAGGAGTTCATTCTGTTAGGTTTCTCAGATCGACCATGGCTAGAGCTTCCACTCTTTGTGATGTTCCTGTTTTCCTATATCTTAACCATCTTTGGCAATCTGGCAATAATTCTTGTGTCACATCTGGATTCTAAACTCCATACCCCCATGTATTTTTTTCTTACCAATCTCTCACTCTTGGACCTTTGCTACACAACAAGTACAGTTCCACAAATGCTGGTGAACATATGCAGCATCAGAAAGGTAATTAGTTATGGTGGCTGCGTGGCCCAACTTTTCATTTTCTTGGCTTTGGGCTCTACTGAATGTCTTCTCCTGGCCATCATGTCCTTTGATAGGTTTGTAGCTATTTGTCGGCCTCTCCATTACTCAGTGATCATGCACCAAAAGCTCTGCCTCCAGTTGGCAGCTGCATCCTGGATTAGTGGCTTCAGCAATTCAGTATTGCAGTCCACTTGGACCCTTCGGATGCCGCTTTGTGGTCACAAAGAAGTGGATCACTTCTTCTGTGAAGTCCCTGCACTGCTTAAGTTGTCCTGTGCTGACACAACAGCAAATGAGGCTGAACTATTTTTCATCAGTGTGCTATTCCTTCTAATACCTGTGACACTCATCCTTATATCATATGCTTTTATTGTCCATGCAGTGTTGAAAATACAGTCAGCTGAAGGTCGGCGAAAGGCATTTGGGACATGTGGCTCCCATCTAATTGTGGTGTCACTTTTTTATGGCACTGCTCTCTACATGTATCTGCAACCACCATCCCCTGCCTCCAAAGACCGGGGAAAGATGGTATCTCTTTTCTATGGAATTATCACACCCATGTTGAACCCTCTTATTTACACACTTAGAAACAAAGATGTAAAGGGAGCTTTTAAGAGGTTGATTGCAAGGGTCTTAATAAAAAAATAAGGAATTTACAAATGATAGGCCTTGTTAAAGACTTGAATTTTATACAGTTAATAATTTAATTCTCTCCAAGTTGTTTTATTTTCACTACTCTTAGAACTATTATGGTGATCTTCTTCAAATAAAATATCATTGACAGAGAACTACATCTTCTTTGTACTGCCTTAATATATTTATTGCACAAATTCTGAGAACTATATTTATGATTCCCCCAAATAGTATAACCTTAAAATCTTTGAGGTTTCAAGTTTTATACCACTGATTTGCATAGTAAGGGAAGAGTCTTACATTTATCTGAGACTAGAATAAAAACTCAGATATCCTTTCCCCCAGAACACCCATTTTTATACACATACAGATACACTAATACTCACACACATACAAACATACATGCCACAATTTTTTTAGACAATTGTAGGACATCTAACAGAAGTCTGTCCAGTCTCCTCTTCTTAAGTATAGATATAAGGTTAACAGACCTAGCTTAAATGTTAACACTATTCTCACATCAATACAATACTAAAACCCGCACAATTTTTCTTCCACAGTTTTACTTAGATCTTTGATCTCTTGTTTCTGTACTTTCCACTCTTCCTAAATTGAAGTGTCCTATTCAGTTCCATTTACCAAATAAAATTGTAGCTACATTTTAGACCTAAATCAAATAACTGTTTTTGATTTTTTAAATGATTCCTATACTGTATATATTATCTCTTTCCTTTTAACCCCTAAAGCAGTTATAGTTTAAATCACTAAAAAGCACATTCTATGATGATATCCACCACTTGTTTAATACACTTTTCTTGTGCAAGAATAAAAGCTTATTCACTCCATGTCATTTCCCTTGAGGTAGCATAGATTATAATTTATACTTCTTCCATAGGGCCGTCAGAACCTATAAAAGTGCAAAAAGAAGATACACACTGTAAGTTTGTTATTTGGTTGGCATTGCACTGTAACTATTTTAATTGCTTTTTCACTATTTGTTTTTTTCCAATTTTTTTCTTCTACCAAATGTATCATAAAAACAAAAAATGCAATAATGAAGAAATACAATTAGAATGCTTCTCCTTAAGACGTTCCAGTAACAACATACATTTTTATCTCAGTATAATTCTAATACAACATGGTGGATCTTAAAACTTCAACATGCATCAGAATCACCTGGAAGGCTTTTAAAATCCAGATTGTTGGGAGTCACCCACCTCAGAGTTTCTAATTCAGTAGATCTGGGGTGGGCCTGAGAATTTGCATTCCCAGGTAATGTTGATGTTGCCTATCAGGAGACCACACTTTAAGAACCCTTGTGTTAACAGTTAAAATAAATAAATAGTGTTTTGCTGAGTTCCTATCCTTTATTTCTGTTTCTATTTCTTTTTCATAAAAGACTCTTTTATCCTGCTAGAATATGCCCTTATCAATAACTTGTATGAATTTAAAGATGACAGGCTTAGGTTGGGTACAGTGGCTCACACCTATAATCCTAGCACTTTGGGAGGCTGAGGCAGGAGGATCACTTGAGGCTAGGAGTTTAAGACCAGTTGAGACAACACAGCAAGACCTCCTCACTACAAAAATTAAAAATATTAGCCTGGCATGGTGATGCACACCTGTAGTCCTAACTATGCAGGAGGCTGAAGCAAGAAGATCCTTTGAGCCCAGGAGTTCAAGGCTGCAGTGAGCTATGATTGTGCCACTACATTCCAGCCTGAGTGACAGAGTGAGACCCTGTCTCAAAAAATAAATAAATAAAAATAAATAGATGAAAGAAAATTTTAGAAATTAAAATAATTGAGGGAAGAAATTCTTTCATTGTTTAATCCACTTAGCTGACAAAAGCAGTCTAGTCACACACAAAATAAGTGAGATTTGTTACTTGCCTATAACAGTGCAGGGGTATTAGGTGAGTAAGCTGCACTTAAGCAGCTCACAATCCAAAGACTAAAACAGAGATAGGATACAAAGATCAGTAAATGTTCTAGTCATCTCCTACTGTGTAACACACTTGGTGGCATAAAACTACAACCATCTTCTTATACTTATGGATCCTGTTAGTGAGGAATTTAAACAAGTCACAGAAGGGATGGTTTGTCTCTGCTGTACAATGTCTGGGGCCTCATCTGGGAATACTCAAACCCTGGCTATTAGAATTATGTAAAGGGTATTTTTACTTGAATGTCTGGCACCTGAACTGGGATAATTTGAAGTCCGGGCTCTGCCAGGCACAGCCTGCTAATGATTTCTCCATGCGGCTTGGGCTTCCTCATAAAATGGCCTCAGGGTAGTTAGATTTCTTTATATAGTGGCTCAGAAATCCAAGAATGAGTTCTAACCAACAAGGTGGAAGCCACATGTTCTTTTAGGACCTAGCCTTGGATGTCACAGTGTCTACTTCTACTCTATTAGCAGACGCTGTCACAATCCCACTCAGATTCAAAAGGAGGGCATACAAACACATCTTCTCAATGGCAACTCTTCTCATTAGCAAGCATAAATCTGGATAAGACAGAGGTGGAAGATTCTGAATTTGACAGATATTTCTCCCTAGCTGCCTTGTATCCTCACCCTCATCCTGGCTCTCTGCCTTAAGCCAACTTCATGGAAATAAGCAGTAATTTGAACAGGCAGAAATAGCTGAAGAGAAAGAAAGGGGATTAAGATAGGTACGTGATTTATCCTCCCCTTAACAAATCCCAACATGGCAAACCAAGGTACAATGCCCAAGGATTTTGCCGTAAGAGACATGAAAGATGTCGTATTTCCTAATATGGTACTTGTGCAAGTCATTTGCACTTTATTTAACCAAATGTCAAAACAAAGTATTACAAAAGATGATTGCCTTTATTAAAGTCAGCCAATAAATGATGACAATGAATGATAGTTCAGAAAGTTCCTTTTGGACCAAAGATTCTATGCTGATCTGTCACTATGGTTTTATATTTTTTTGAATCCCTGCTCAATTTCAATGATCACTCAGAGCAGCTTTGATCGTTTAATTATAGCTTTGTAGCTTGGACTTCTTTGGTCATGTAAAGAACAGATACATTTCTAGGTGGCTTTCCTAATCCTATTTTTCTAAGGTCATTTGCTTATTTTGTTTTGTTTTGTTTCTTGGTTTTTTTTTTCTCCTCAATTTATAATTAAGATTATATTCTTATTTTTATTTCATTGTAATACCAATATTTTATTATTCGGTACATTTCCATTCATGGTATGTATTAATATATTAGAAGATTTGCATAACTAAATGGCCTCTTTTTTTTTTTTTTTTGCTTTGATGGTCAAATTCTGTCCCTAGTTTTAAAACTATATATTTTATTCTTCTTTACATAAGAGTAAAAATTTCCTACAAAGTGTAGAAACTCAACCAGGATTTTTTTTTTAAAATGTAGTGAGAAGAAAATGGCCAAACAACAGTGGTAAAAGAGAACTAATATTTAAGCCAAGAATTACATAGCATAAAAAATGCTTTAAAAGAGGTCTGGCAAAATTTGCAGTGCATGTGGGGTAGTAATTATCTTTATTCTAATGGAGTAATTATGTTTTGTTCTTCATTAGAAGGATCTGATCTGACTTAACTGCTCATAGAACAAACTTTCCCACTGGAACCCTGCATGCAAGTTGTGGACACTCTTCCTGACCTTCTGTCTTATATTTAACTTTAGGAAGGTTCAGGGTAGTTTGCACCATGTGGTATCCATTTAGAAGATCTGGAATGAGCAGTATGGACTAACAATACGCTGCTGTGACTAGGACAATAGTTTACAGCCCAGGCTTTTGGTATGAGCCTACGTTGCACAAGTTACAATTTTTTTTTGTTATTGGGAATTCTCTAACCCTTGGTGCCTCAGTTTCATCCTCAGAAAAGAAGAGATAGCTATAGGATCTACTTCACAGAATTGCTGAAGATCAAATAAGATAATACACCAAACATGCTTAGTGTCTCCCCAACAGGTTATGAACCACTACTTTGAGAATAGATAATGTATCACTTTCATCTTTTCCTACCATTTGTCTCACAGGGACAAATAAATATTAGATATGCAATCAATGCCTGATGAATGACTAAAATAATTCATATCTAGTAGAAATTGGTTACAGCTCAATTTTCTCTCACTATTAAACACTAGTAGTAGCTGGGCGTGCTCACTCATGCCTGTAATCCTAGCACTCTGGGAGGCCAGGGAGAGAGAATTGCTTGAGGTCAAGAGATTGAAACCAGACTAAGAGTGAGACCTCATCTCTACTAAAAATAGAAAAAATTAGCTGGGTGTGGTGGTACATGCCTGATATTAAACCCAAGCAAAACCCCTATAAACCCACTTTCATGTAGGAAAGTTCTCTACTGACCCTCTGATTCCATCTTCTCTGTAAAGATTTCCTCTGTTCTTATTCACACGTGGTATCCTGCAATCTTTCACACTGTTGTCTTTTAAATTACTGCATTGCATGCTCAGCCATCTCTCCAAGGTGTCTCTTTTCCCTAAAACTTGAGTTACTTGAAGCCTGGGACTGTTTTTTTCATCATTCATATTGTCACTCTTTTGTGCCTGTTAGAAGGCTTTGGACATTCTGGGTCCCCAAAAAGTTGAGTGATAATTATCTATTTTTATATTTATAAGGTATAGATAGTCCTGTATTCAATTTACGATTTCATTATCAGCTAAGTGAATGAGAACAAGTAACTTGATCTCTCTATTTTCTCAAATGGAAAATTGAGACAATAATCCTAGCCTTGGAGTTTGTTATTTTTTTAAATTTAATTAATTAATTTATTTTGAGAAGTGCTCCGTGAAGTAAGTGTTGGACATGTAACAGGCACTCAGCAGATGGTCTGGTTTTATTAATTAACATGATACTTTCAAAGCCCTGCAATATACTTTACCTGCTAAAGGGAAATGCCAATTGATATTAGATCAGTCTCCCTCTCTTTGCCTCAGTTTCTCCTCCTGTACGATAAAGGAATTTAGGCCAGGTCTCATCCACTCCTGAGAGCCTTCTACCCAAGAAATGTGTCTTCAGGTGCACTAGGTGTGATTATAGGTCCTATGTAGACTAGTTCAGTCACCTGCCTCCCAGGACTTAGGGCCCCAAAACCTCAGATGAGACCCAAGGTCGACCCTCACACTCACTTCACCCATTCCCATGTGCCTCTGTCCAGCTCTTGCCTCTCTGACTCCAGTCTCAGAAGAAAATGGGTTTCATGGTTGAATGGCTAGGGAACCTAACTGTCCCGCACAGTCATTGCTGCAACCAACAGCGAGCGAGTTTTTGCTTCAAGTGGCAGGTGAGAGCGCGTGGGTACAGGGGCTCCGTCTGCCCTCGTGCACTGGTACTGGGTGACAGGCCTCATCTTCCTGCGACACCAGAGGCCAGCGTCCATTTTCTCACTCCTGCTAGTTCTCCGTCTCATGTGGTGGGAGCAGGCGTCCCCTGGCGCTTCTGATTGGCTGTCACCGCACTAGGTCATCTATCCTCACGCTCATCATTGGACCGTTCTCGCTTAGCGATCCACGCTCTACCAAGACCCTGCTCACTGAACCTGGTGGGCCTCGGCCTCTTTCCCACGCACTCTCAGTTCAAGTTTTTACATATGTACACGCCTGTTTACTCTCCCTATTCTGTTTGATTCCTCTGTTGGTTACCAACACCGCACCACTTTAATTACTATAGGCTTAAAAGAAATTTTAGGTTGCGCTTGGTGGCTCATGCCTGTAATCCTAGTACTCTGGGAGGCCGAGGCAGGAGGATTGCTCAAGGTCAGGAGTTCAAAACCAACCTGAGCAAGAGCGAGACCTGTCTCTACTAAAAATAGAAAGAAATTAATTGGCCAACTAAAAATATATAGAAAAAATTAGCCGGGCATGGTGGTGCATGCCTGTAGTCCCAGCTACTCAGGAGGCTGAAGCAGAAGGATTGCTTGAGCCCAGTATTTTGAGGTTGCTGTGAACTACCCTGATGCCACAGCACTCTAGCCTGGACAACAGAGCAAGACTGTGTCTCAAAAGAAAGAAAGAAAGAAATTTTACCATCAGGTCAGCCAAGACTATTTTTTTCTTTTTTTATCAAAATTGTCTTATTCTTTTCTTGACCCTTCACACTTCCCTATGAATTTGGGATCAGTTTCTAAAACATTTTCTAATCAATCTATAAATTCAATATAATTTCAATAAAAATTTGAATGTGAATTTTATGCAGTATGCAATTCACAATAGATTTGTTAACATTTAACTTTTTATTCTCAACTTGGTCATGATGAATTATCCTTTTAATAGAATCCCAATATCAATTTTAACATTTTATTTATGTTTTGTATTTATATTCATTAATGATAGCAACCTGGGGAGTAGCCATTTGTCAGAAGTAAATTTACCTTTAAACCAGTTTTTTAGTTTTATTTTTTGGCTTCTTTTGTTTTAGATTCCCCCATCCACCCCACCAAGCTAGTGGCTGTAAAATAATATGAATCTTATTTACCTTCCTTCATTGATGATGTTGAGCTTATTTTCACATGTTTATTGGCCATTCTTTTTTCCTCCTCTATTTAATGCCTATTTATGTGTTTCATCCATTTTTTTCTATTTTGCTCTCTGCCTTTTAAAACAACCTTGATTGTGAAATAAGTTTAGATCTACAGAAGAGATGTAAAAGTAGTAGAGTGTTTTCATATACTAGTGGTTCTTGACCACGGGCAACCTCCAGCTTTAGATTATCCAGTCAAGATTTTCAAAATTATTTAGGTTATCTCTTTTGTTCTGCACTTTTTGCAGTGAGGTTAAGTTATATATTTGTAATATAGTTGGATTTTTTGTCGCAGTCAGCATTTCATTCAGAGATCCATTGATATTTTGATTAATATTTTAAACATTTGTTTATAGTTAAGTTTACTCTTTGATGGTGTACAGTTCTCTCTACTGGATTTGACAAAAGGCATAGAGTTGGATGGTCACCACTGCAATGCCATACAAGGAGTTTCATCACCCTAAAAATTCTCTCAAACCCTAAAAACCTCCTCCCCTTCTCTTAATCCTTATTTTACATCCTTTTTTTCCTTTTCCACAATATCATATGAATCTTGTTAGGTCCGGAACAGAGAGAGAGACACACACGAAGTCTCATGTGTAGCAAAATGCTGTTTATTTTGAGCATCTGGGCGCAGATGGGTGGAGGCAAAAAAGTGTCCATGAGAGAAAAGGGGAGAGCCTTGGGTTTTATAGAGGGGTTTTTCAGGGGGAGTAAGTGGGCCAGCACAGCTGCTTGTAATAAATTCTTTTGCAAAGAACCAAATCCTGAGACCCCTTTGCCCCAGTCACATTCATCCTTCAGCTCTGGTGTCGTTCTTACCATGAGAGCTAGGGAAGGATAAACTTCATCTCTACCAGGGAGGGATGCTCTGTAGCTATTTGTTAGATTTACAAAGTCCAGGAACTCTACAGACTCCTGCGGCTATTGTTTTACAAGCCTAAATTTTGCATTAACCACATTCTGTCCTATACACACTTTTCCGGTTCCCACCTGGAACAAACATAACAAATCTATGCTTATTATTCTGTCTTTTTTGACTATCATATGAATGAAAGCATACAGTAGCCTTTTAGGTCTGCCTTCTTTCATCTAGCAAAATATATTTAAAATTCATCCATATTGTCCTGTAAATCTATAGCATCCACCATCTTATCACTGAACAGTATTCCATTGCATTTATATATCATAGTTTGTTTATACATTATTCTATTGAAGAACATCTTTGTTTTCTCCAGTTTTGGGTGATTATGAATAAATTTGCTGTAAAAAGTTGTCATATGTTTTTTTGTATGACCCTGTTTTCAATTCACTTGAGTGAATAACTAAATCCAAAAATATGATTGTTGGATTATATTTAGGTCTATGTTTAGTTTTATAAAAAACTGCCAAGCTATCTTCCAAATGGCTGACCTATTGTGCATTCCCACTAGTAAGGGATAAGAGAGTTCTTATAGCTCTGAATCAGAATTGATATTGTCAGCGTTTTGGACTATAGCCACTATAATAAGTTTGTAGTGGTAGCCTATGTTATTTAATTTGAGTTTACATAATATTGAATAAAGTTTATAGGAGACCATTGATTTAGACTGAGCTCCTGCACTAGGCCCAACAGACCAAACCAAAATGGAGTCACTCATGCTAAAGCTCCATGTTTCCAAGCTGAAACTAAGTTATTTATCTGATCTTCTGAGAAGTCAGGAGAGAGAGAGAGAGATAATAGCCAAATCCCCAAACAGGCAAGTTTTTCTGGCATTTTAAGGAAGTCCCCCTGCTTTAATATCTACAAGAAAAATGACTTGTAAACAACTAAATCCACTTTTTGTTCTCTGTTTCTGCTTTCTTCAGCTCTCTTCTATCTATATAGCCAAACTCCTTTGCTTTGTTTTTTGTAACATGCATTCTATTTTATAGAGCAAAGTGTTGTCTGATTCCAGAATCCCAAATAAAAGCCAATTAAGAACTTTACACTATATTTCTTATAATTTTGTCTTTTGATGCTAATGGCAAATGATGCTGAGCATCTCTTCATTTGCTATTTGCCATATGTATATATTGGGGAAAGTATCTGTTTCAGATGTTTTGTCCATTTTTTTTAATTGGATTGTTATACTCAATACCAAAACCAATAACTCTTTTATGGCTTAACCATGGACTCATACGACATTTCCAAAAAGGGAACAAGAAGATGCAAGTTCCAGAGCCACTTACAAAGACAGACGAGAGAAAGACTTAGACAAGTTCCTAGAGGTGGCAACAGTCAGTATGCTAGCTGTGAATGGGGTGCAAACCACATTTCTGTCCAGCCATAATCTTGGGAGCTCCCAACCTTTCAGTTGGCTGCATACATATGCAGGCCTGGTAACCTATGTGCCCCCAACAGGAAGAAAGACAAGCTAAGGTCTCAGGACAAAAAATGAGATAGACAGGAAAGCAATAGTTGTTTGTGAGAGGGAAAGGATTAATAACAAATGGGCATCAAAGACCAAGCACCATAATTCAAACTTATTCTTATAAATGTTTCTCTTCTGAGCTAAAGGAATTTGCTAAGAAAATGTGTCCAGGTTTTGAGAAGGGGAGTCTAAATCAGGGCCCAGAGATCCAAAAGATCTTCTGGAGGGATGAGGACAGGGAGTTGAGAGTAAATGGGAGTCAAAAGAAGATGGAGAAGAGGAATTTATGGTGGATTTAAAGAATTTTAACTTGTTTTAAATCTGATTTCTGCTTTTTAATCTTGCTAATGAGGTCCCTAAGGCTAACCATTATATTTCTCTGTATCCTCTTTTTAATTTGATCACCCCACATATGCCAACAAGACAGTTGTTTGGAAGGAGACCTTTCTAAAAAGAATATTTAAAAATATATAGCAAATTTATTTATACCCCAAATGACTCAACCAATAAGCCTTTTGATGGAAAAACCCACAGGTAACTTTCCAGGTTTAGAATGCTATGGACACAAATGTTGTTCCCAATGTGGACAAAGAAGATGCAGCCCCCATAACCAAAAGTCCACTTCCAGAGATGGACAAAGCCCTTTGTTCCACAGGTAATTCAGGATGGTGTTTGGCAAATGGTGCCTCTGGTCTCCCATGGAACATGAAATGAGTCCAGTTATAAACCCGCTAATTTGTGACACCAGACAGACCATATTAGGTTTGAATTTCCTAGCATTGATCCAAGCAACCAAAAATTGAGGGAACAAAAGCCTGTCATGGACTGGGACCTCTTATTAAGACAAATTCCCCTGAGAGCTGGCATGGTTGGACAAAGGGAATGCGCTTGTCACCTCATGTTTTGGGCTCCTAGACTAGTTAACTGGGTGCCTTTTGCAGGCCAACCAGCTGGCAGAGACTAGAAAGAGTGTTCTCATTGGTTGAAAAGCCAACCTCTCAGGACAGAAAAAATGATGAAAGGAGAACCTCGTTTGGTTTTTCTTTTGAGGACCCACAGCAAAATTTGTCTAAATAGACACTAATTCAGTGAGAACCATGAACTCACCAGTCTGTGACGCTGGCTCGAACAACAGGCTAGTGGGACTATGCCTGTGTTCTTGCGCTATGATCTCCTCTTTAGAGTACAGCACACAAAAGACAGACAAAGGAAAACAATGGGCATCCCTAGGAGGGAAGGGATCAGAAAAGTAGTAATGATGGCCATGCAACATAATTCCTGTCTGTAGACATGCAAATTTATTCTGTCCCACGGTAAGGACAGAATGAATGGACATCTTTTGTAAACATATTTGGGGAACATCTCTCCCAGTTTTGGCCACATTTACACGTTCGTTTCAATATTCCCGATGTATGAATAACGTCTATTCTCTGGATTCTTTTTTGAAAAGGCATTAACACCTCACCAATGACCTCATTAATGAGTTATACAAAATCTTTAACACGGGTTCATTTTTATATTTGCATGAGAGTTGTAATGCACCTTTTTTGGAAAATTATCTATCAATGAGGCTTTTGCGCTCAATTTGCCTGGAAGGAGATGCTAGCTCCACCTCCATAACCATGGCAACCAACGTTTAAGGCCAACCTACACAATTCCCCACCTGCCTCGCTTCTCTGTGCGGAGCCCAGTTGACAGCAACGCTGGGTCTCTGTCTTCCCCTCATCTCTGGCTCCTGCCCTTCCCCTTTTTCCTTTTGTTCCCCTGCCTCCTTCCTCTCCTGGATCTTCCTCTCCCTTTTCTTCTTTCTGTCTGCCCGGGACCCTTTTCTCCTCCCTTTCCCTCCAGAAGCCCCCCGGACCCTGAGCCTTCCCGTGGTCACAAAACTTCCTCCGCCTCCCAAACACACAGAGAAGTAGGCCTCCTCTGTAGTCCTTCCTGAGACTCTAGAAAGTTCGAAGCCTCGGAGCACTCCCCAGTTAGACTTCAGGCCCCTCAGCAGCGGCGGATAAACCGGCGAAGGCCTCTGCGACCCGCAGGGCGGAGGAGCCGGCACCGCCAGCGCGGCCCAGCTACGCCCCAGAGACCCGCTTGGAACTGGGCCGCCCACACCGGGCCTCTAGGGTCGCACCAGACGCTCTGAAGTTGCAGTGAAAGGGTTTTTTTTTCTTGAAGGGAAGAAGGAACATTATGAGGCTCTATTCAACAAGAACAAAAGGTATCCAGATATCTTTTTGAAAAAAAAAACCCATACACTAGTATTTTGATTAAAAATAATAGCCAAAAGAAAACTGTTCTTTAAAGTAGCAACGCATCAAACACATGTAGCATTGGTGGTTCAGTGGTAGAATTCTCGCCTGCCACGCGGGAGGCCCGGGTTCGATTCCCGGCCAATGCAAGCGCTACTTTAGCTTTCCTTTAAACATCTTGAAACTACCTACTCCATTTCAGAAGTCAGATATTTCCCTACTCGATTTTTGGATTATTTAAACGTTATATGTTCTGACTGCATCATAGATAAAAGGGGCAGGCCGACAAGCGACGGGTTGTTTTCCTGTTACAGAAACACTGATTTTATTTGCTTTCAAAATATTTGAAATCAATGCATTCTGAATTAATTCTCTTGGTTTAGGCATGAATAGAACCAATGGCTCTTTTTTTTTTTGTATTAATACTTCATAGAATTATGAGGCTCTAAATAAGATAATGTATGTAACATCTTTTTTAAAATTTTTTATTTTATTTCAGCATATTATGAGGGTACAAATGTTAAGGTTACGTATATTGCCCACGCCTCTCCTCCCCCCTCGAGTCAGAGCTTCAAGCGTGACCATCCCCACACGTTGCACATCGCACTCATTATGTTTGTATATACCCACCCCCCTCCCCCCTCCCACCCTCCCGACAGCCGATAAATGTTTTTCCTATATGTCCACTTAGGTGTTGATCCATTAATACCAATTTGGTGGTGAGTACATGTGGTGCTTGTTTTTCCATTCTTGAGATATTTCACTTAGAAGAATGGGTTCCAGCTCTATCCAGGAGCCAATGGTTCTTGAAATAATTAAATTTATCTAAATATACAAAAAGCAGACGCTAGAATTAAATACAAGAAAGGAGTTACCTCAAGAGGCATTCCTCACTTCTAGCAGAGTGGCGCAGCGGAAGCGTGCTGGGCCCATAACCCAGAGGTCGATGGATCGAAACCATCCTCTGCTAGTACCCTTTTTCACAAAGGGCAAAATATAAAAATGTCAGATATTGGGGACGTAGTCTCACCAACCTTCTGATGTCTGCTGGTACCAAAGAAAAGTGACATCAAGTGGAATAATTAACATTCCTCTGAGAGGGAAATAATGCGCAAGTCAGAAAGCAGCTTCTTTTAATAAAAATGTTATACAACATAAGTATTAGTTTTGTTAAAAGATAATTTTTGTTTATAGGCATTGGAGGTGCCTATAAACATATAGTTCATATAGAGGTGAACTTTCCTCTCAGGACTGCTTTAGCTGTGTCCCACAGGTTTTGATAACTTGTGTCTCCTTTGTCATTTAGTTCAAAGAATCTTGATTTACTCGTTTATGAAGTGATCATTTAGCAGAAGGTTGTTTAGTTTCCAAGACTTTGTGTAGAAATGAGAGTTTCTGTTAGGGTTGATTTCTACATTTATTCCATTGTGGTCTGAAAAGATACATGGTATAATTTCTATTTTTTAAATTGTTTGAGACATGCTTTGTGTCCTAGGATATGGTTAATCTTAGAGAATGACCCATGAGCTGATGAGAAGAATGTATATTCAGTGGTTTTGAGGTAGATTGTCCTGTAAATGTCAGTCACGCACATTTGTTCTAGAGTTCTGTTAAGTCCATTATTGTTTAATTTATTGGTTTTTGAAACTACTTATTCAATATGTAAATGATCATTAAAAATTAAGTGGATATAAAAGTTAAAGGTTATAAAAGGTTTATGAAAGTCTTAACTTATAGTCAAATTGGTTAAAATTAGATGGATTTGTTTATAAGATTTTATTAAAATTAACTTTGATCATTAATACACAAATGCAATGAAATTTGATTTTCTCTTTTAAACTAGATTGTCATATGATATTAATAGGAATAACAAAAGATTTTTTATTCACCTTTTAATAAACTGCGAAAAGGAAGAGAAGGAAAAAAAGACACAGATTCAGCTTCCTTATTAACTTGTACTGCAGTCAGTCTATTAATGGTCTTATACTTGTTTGAGACACTGAGTCTCTCCTTTCTCAAAAAAAAATAGAATTTTGGCATTTAAAAAATATATATTTGATTTATTAATTTGGCTATAATTTTATAGTAACTACAATCTTGTTTCATGACAAGTGTCTTATGATAAACAATTCATGACTTCCTACTTTTTAAGCTTTCACTAAAATTTAAAGTTACTAAAAATAAGAATTCTAGTCAATGTGTGTAATTCTATATATAAAGTGCACCAAAGAATAAGATTTTTTAATAAGAAAAATTATAAAACAGAATGTTCTTATTAAAATATGTGTAACTTTGTCTAATTCAGAGGTTATTTAAGGGTTGAATCAAAATTTTAGAAAGAAAATAAAAACAAAATTCCACTTGTGTAAGAAAAAGATGTAAAGGGGCAATGAATATAGAAATATATTTTTGGTAAGAAAGGTTAAACAGAAAGAATAATGTAAAGAAAGCATCTTGCATGAAATTTTTGTCCTAAAATGACTGGTTATTTAGGAAAAGGGAATGTTAGGACAAAACCGAAAGTTTTAAGGTATGTTTTGTAGATGGTGTATGGTACGTGCAGGTTGGGATAAAGTTTATAAAAGGAAATTTATTAAAGAATTTTGGCTAAAACAAAGATTTCTGTCAATATTAATTTACTCTTAACGAAAGGACATGATGTACTCATTTTGATTCTATAACATTTTTTTTTTCCTTTTAATATAAAAAGTAATGTAGTACAAAAAGTTTTTGTTTAATTTTGGTAATTGGCCTAAAAGAAACAAAGATTTTATGCTTTGTCAGATAATCCCTGTGCTCTCCTTATTCGGTTTTGACTAACTAAAAAAAACTAAAGTTTAAAAGGATTCAGATTTATACCCATATAACTTTATCACCTTTAAAATATTTTGATGGCTATCTCTCTTGGTTAAATTATTTTATACTGGTTTGTGATTGTATATGAACAAATGCTTTGAGCCTTTGATATTTAACAATCTTTCCAAAACTTAAATTCTAAATCCAGCCTTTTGACCTTAAACAAGCTTTTTATACATTAGGATTTCTTAAAAGTCTAAGACAGACATTAGATTTATTTGATGTGTCAAAACCATCCAGGGAACATTGTCAAATATAAAATGGTGTTTAACTTTCTTTGGGCTATACTTGTATAAGTATGTTATTAATATATATTCTAGTATTGTAAAATATTGACGTGTCTTGGTATGTGTTATCAGTAATAATTGTGGTTATTATGTAAATTGCTATCTGTCACAAAATAACCAATTTGGTTTGTCAACTGTCTCTAACCATGGCTGGTCAACTTTTATCATCTTTTAAGTTATTATTTTACTTTGATTCATCTCAGAAAGTGGTTCTTTCTGGCTAAGTCTAAAATTGGCTTCTTCAAGTAAAGGCCATCGAAAAGACTGACAAATCCACTGGAATACTGGTTTCTGATAACTTTGGAGATTATATATATCACTGGACTAAAACAAAATGAAGTTCCAAGACTTTAACTTCAATTAAAAATCTGATATGACCATGAGTATAGCTAACTCAAACCTCATGAAACAGAACTAAATTTTCATATAAAGACTCTTTATTTAAAACATTACTAATTCTTTTGTTTTGTTTTCCAGAGTCCTGACAAATTTTAGGTGATTAGCAAGTTTACCTGATCTCTGGGAACTTAAAACCATGGAATCTGCCAAAGCCCTGTTCAAATATCCTCCCTCTAAACCCAGGGAATATCACGGAAGAGGGGGCGTGTCAGATTGTAAGGGCCAATTCTGAGGGATGGAATTAGTTTAGACCCTCCAGATGAAGGAGGGACACACAAAAGCCTAAAGGAATACTAAATGAAATACTTTGTCTTTTCAGGCCACATGCTGCAGATATCCATCCCAATCATAAAAGTTTTTTTTTCGTGCTTCTTATAGACTTAGAACTTACTGAGTGTAAGTTTTATCAGTTATAGATTATACAAAAGAAAACATAACGAGTAATTTATCAGCCACTTTAGTATAAATTACTAAATTCCCTTAGCTTAAATGTTAATGATGCTTGTATTTGCTACATACAAGTCTACCACTAAACCCAAGAATACAGTATCTCAATACTTATAGGTAAATTAGTTTTATAGCTTTGCCTTTGATATTTTGCATTTTACTCTTATGTCATCTAAAGGCTTTTAGAGTATTAATGAGTGCCTGTCTACCTCCAGTCATGTTTGGTTTATTTAATTGGCTGTAAGCCCCAGTTTGGCTCTTCAGTCCCCTTGCCTGCAAGAGTCCCATGGAGGGACTAGATGGACCCAGGGCAGGTAGCCACACCACCCTGGCAACAGATGGGACAAAATCTGCCTATGACAGATCTTGGCCAAAAGGGGGGATTGTGAACTAAAATCCTCACCCTCCCACCGGCTGACTGAATGGACCCCCTTGTGGCCAAAGGAATATCCTAAAGCAAAATTGCCTGCCAGGAGGAGGGAGGTCAGATATGCCTTATCATGCCCCCCCCTCCCTTCTTGGAGACTTCCTTTGTAACCCATTAACAGGCCTAAGGATATGCAAGACAAACCTGCAGGTCCTCAATTTATGCAACAAATGGTGGCTTATCTCTGGTAAACAGTTTATGTTAAAACATTCCAAGCCTTTAGACAAAGCTTCGTGTCTTTAGCCAATTACAATCCAAAGAATCTTTAAACCCACCTATAACCTGCAAGCTGCCCCCCTACTTTGAGATGGCCCACCTTTTTGGGCCAAACCAATGTATGCCTCCCACATATTGATTGATGGCTTTACCTGTAATCCCTGTCTCTGAAATGTATAAAAACCAAACTGTAACCCACCCACAATGAGTCCACTTACCCAAGACCTCTTGGCAGTGGCTCGGGGGCATGGTCCTCAAATTTGGCTCAGAATAAATCTCTTTAAGATAAAAAAAAAAAAAAAAAAGAAAGTAGCTTCCAGCTAAGAAGTGTAAGATACCCCATCTCAGCAGAGAAATAATAATAAATCCATCAACTAAAATTTGTCCATCTTTGCTTACTACCATTTTGTAAACAAGAACTTAAGTTTAGAGTTCAGTTAAAGGGATTTTATTAATAAATAATCACTCCCAACAATCTCTTCCTCCTGCTCTGTTTTCCCTCTTACCACTTATTACTATGTAGCATATATAGTATTTTCTCTCCCATGAAAGTAAATTCACGAGGACAGGGATTTTTGTGTTTTGGTACTGTGGTCGTCACTGTACCTAGACCAACGCCTGGCACAGCTTCGTATATCCTAGGTACTGGTGATTTGGAAAATACTAGTTAAAAGTCACAATCTCTAATTCACCAAGCCATCAGTATTTCACATTATTTTTCACCTTTCTTCTTTTACCTTTTAAAAAATTCCAGAAGAGTACAAAAGTGACCACACAGAATTGATCTATTATTATTTAACATCATGACATATCACTATTATATATTGTATATTTAAAGAAAAAAACACTCATAAAATATAAGTACTCTCCAACTTCCTCCCCAATCCTGTTATCCACTTTCTCAGGTCAACTCTGCCATGAACTTGACGATCATCTGTCCCATTTTATTTTCACTCTTGCCTACACATAGGTCCATTTCAATACAGTTTCCATCTGAGATGAATTTTAAGATACTATTCTCAGTTACAAGCTTTCTATTCTCATGGCTCACCATGGGCACATGCAATTTATCTAAAAGAAAACATTTGCCAAAAAAGAAGACCCAGTCTATTTTCTTTCTCTTGGGTCCTGTGTAAGAAAAGAGTTTTCAGTTTGTTCTTGGATATTTTGACCATAGAACCTCCTTTCAAAGTGATGAGTTCAATATACCTCCTAATCTTCCATAAGGCACTGATTCTTCTCTCTATATAGAAAGTTTCCTATTAGCAAGCATAAAAGGAAACGGTATGTAAAAATAGTTTGAAAAGAAAGAGACTATGGGACCTCAAAGCACATTCTCTTTGTATTGTGAGAAATTGTCAGGATTAAAATGGAGTCACTAGTGTTAACAAAATGCTGACAAATAGAGCCAAGGAAGGCCATGAAGAGAGGATTTTTATTTTTGTAATGCTGATAACAAAAGCTATCACAAAAGATGATAAAAACGACAACCTTATGTAAAGGCTATTGCAAGCTTATGTAAAAATACTTTTGTAAGAACATTTATCCAGAAACTGTCTAATTTCAAACTGGTGTTATCTTAGTTATTAATCTTTGTAGTCAAGGACAATTATTTCAAAACAATTATGTAATCCTCCTAATTTTTGTGTTTAAAAACCTTTGTCTTCCTTTACTTCCCAGAATACACACATAGTTTACTACGGCATGTGTAATCCCATTACAGTGCTCTATTCTCACATAAATATTCTTTCTGGTAGATCTTCCCTCTGTTTGTAATTTGAGTTGACAGTATAGTACTGCTTTTTCCAAAATTGAAACACATCTTGTCATATGTTTATTAGTGTCAGCTTCATGTGACCCACGTGGTGGAGACTTATTTTTAGAAACAGACTATTTCTGTTGGAAAGAAACTTTGGAGATCCCTTTTAGTTAAAGAAAAGACAAGGAAGACCAGACAACCCAGGAAATTACACATAACATGTTGGCAGTGGCAGCCAGGGGAAATGATGGATAGAAAGAACTCAAGCCTTCTTATTCCTCAAATTATTAGTCTTCAGTTGTCTATTTTATAGCTTTGGACAACTATTGAAATTTTCGAATTTCAGAATTTCCTAGAGAGGCCTGGAAACTCCTTATGTGGGGCACTATTCCTCTGGCATGCAGCTGAGTGTGTCTATCTGGTGAGGTTTGGAGGAGGAAAAGGGGACTAAGGCCAGCTTACCTATGGTCCCACTTTCCTTTCTATACTCATCTCTTGGGATCATTTGGCATTTTATCAATTTTCTACATCTTAAATTCTACTCCATAAGAGCTAGAGAAGTAGGGAAGGAGGGGACTAAGGGTGACCTAGGAAGAGTAAAGAATTATGAAAAAAAAGAATGGGTTTTCTAAATAATAGGTAGTATACCATCTGGATAAGGAGCAAATTTCTAGTCTTTTCTAGGTTTGACTTCTGTTGCCTGTTAACTCTTCCCTAATAGATAAAAATAGACAAACGGTTTTTGTGATAATTGACTTCTTTCTGGAGATTCTGCATTTAGTCAGATAAGGAAGATATAGGAAAAGCCCCTCTGTGCATTTGCAATTTCCCAAATGCCTTTAGCTTGAAGTAATCAACATAGCAATGTGACATATTTTGGGCTGGTTATTTCCTGGATTCCTCCAGTATACATTGCAGGGGGCAAGGGAAAATTTCCCCATATGTATTTAATCAGTTTTACGTAACATGGGAGCCTTCAGAATGAAAACCCAAAGATACCTAATGCTTAGGTTCAACAAAGTATGGACAGCCACATAGAAATTTGATTGGACAAAAAGGGTATAATCTAATGCTCACAGACTGAATGGGGAAACTCAGCAAGGCCTGCCTGTTTAGATTCTTCTTGGACTCTCTGAACATTCATTCCTTCCTTCTCCGTATGGGGCAGGACCCTGGGGGGATTATAACCTACAGTCAAACAGGGTAGGTCAGATAATTTCTTTATAGCCAGTATTTACACAGAAAGGTGGTGGGGGAGGGAGTTAAGAATAATATTTTTAGGTTTTATGGCTAGCTTAAGGGAAAAGAGGTTCTAGTTTCTGTGATCCATCTTGGGGAAGAAGGATCCAAGTTTTATGGCTAGCCTTGGGGGAGAATGGGACTGAGAGACAGGAGGGCAGAAGGTCAGAGAAAAACTTTGTGCTTCTGAAGCTGCTTCTGTGGCCTTCCTTTTGGGGTATCATTTTCTGAGCCCCAAAAACATATATCAAAACATCACATTGTGCCCCATAAATGTGTATAATTATGATTTGTCAATTAAAAATAATATTAATAAAAAATAAGATAAATATAACTTACATAGAAAAGAATGAGTTTATTTATTCAGATAATTATTCTATCCACAATAACCGACTCCAAACACCATTCACTACTTTAATCTCATTGCTGTTGGTGAGCTCAGAATTTAAAATTTTTCTTTTAGTTAATTTATTTATCCATTTACTTAATTACCAGAAAATATCTCCTGAATACCTGCTGTATGTTCGAGACCTAGTGCTCTGCCCAGAGGGACTAAGTAAGCAATGGATTCTTTTCAGTTGAGGACTTAGAAAGCTGGGAAGGCCTGGGCATTTGATCTGGGCTTTAGTGGCAGAGAGAGTAGCTTGGTGAACAGCTTTTCATAGGCCCAGGAATCTTTGATAATGTCTAGAGATCTTCAGCTATGAAATGAAGGGATTGATGAAGTCAGCAGATCCTTTTTTTGTTTAGTCTGCACCATGTTATAATTTTTTTTATTAGTTGCCAATATAAAAAATTTAGAATATTTCATTTTAAAATGCATATCTACTTGAAAAATTGGAAGATTCATTGTCCCTGTGCCTGTATCACTATAAGAAAGAAATCGGTGAAACTTCATTGTACAAGTTTGTGTTCTTCAGTTCTCTGAAGTCCCACTGGTCCCATTAGTTTCCATGTTAGGTGGCATTTATGAATGTGCTTGTGCTATGGTTGTTCTTATAGCAGAATTTTAAAAAGGGCTCAATATGCCTTGGTTCATGTCTCTATCAAAACTGAAAATATAATATCAGAAGTTTGTGTGCCTTGAGAAAAATAGCAAAGCCGGGCAAAATGGTGTACACCTGTAGTCCCAGCTACTTGGGAGGCTGAGGCGGGAGGACAGCTTGAGCCAAGGAGTTGTAGGTTGCAGTGAGCTATGATTGAGCCACTGCATTTCTGGCTGGATAATAGAACGAGACACCCATCTCTGAAAAGAAAGAAAAATAGCAAAATGCACCTTTCTTTATAGAGATAAGGCATGGTTCCTAATATTTAACCAGTTTTGCTCTAATGTGCTGGGCCCTCGTGAACAACTGACATTTAACGTCTGGTTTAGGGAGTATCATAACTGTTGCTTTAGCTGCAGATTAAACTAAATATAGAGATTTTATGAAAGAGAATTTAGAACAGCAGGTTGAGATCAAAGTATGAAAAATGGTCTTAAGTGTTGTTATGGATTGAATTGTGTTGAAGTCCTAAGCCCCAATTTGATTGTATTTGAAGACAGGCCCTTTAAAGAGGTAATTAAAGTTAACTGAGGTTGTAAGGGTGGGACCCTAATGTAAAAACAGGACTGGTGTCCTTAAAAGAAGAGGTAGAGACACAGGGACAAGCATGCACAGAAAAAAGACCATATGAAGACACAGAAAGAAGATGGTTATCTGTAAGCCAAGGAGAGAGGCCTCAGGAGAAACTAAACCCACTGACACCTTGCTCTTGGAGTTCGGGCATTCAGAACTGTGAGAAAATAAATTTTTGTTGTTTAAGCTACCCAGTTTGCAGTATTTTGTTATGTCAGCTCTATCAAGCTAATACATGCATTTTAATAGGCAAGGGAGTTAGACTTTGGAGGGAGAAACCCAAGCATTTAAAGGGAAAAAAAAAGAAAAAACTTGCAAAATAACCGAGGTTACTATGTGTACATTGTTATGTTCGTGGTGGAAAAACTGCAACTTAGTCCCATGATACTCATATTCAAAAGTCATGACATATCTTTAAACAGCAGCCTACCAAAAATCAGGGATATCATTGCTTTGGGCAGGTGTTCAAGTTTACAGGAAACATTCAAGTATTTATTATTTTGTTGGCGAGAACTAGGAAGCATAATCCTATTATTATTTATTTTAGGGTACAGGGTATTTTGTTTTTTCATTTTTTTGTTTGTTTTGGACAGCTCTGACCAGACCACAAAACTCAGCAGGACTTTCTCTCACAACACCCGTCTTTCTACCTACCCGTAACCCCTTTTAACGCATGCACGAATGACTCTTCGAGTAATTACTAATTTAAATCTTGAAATTAAAAGAAGATACAAATGATAACCTTACCTAATTTACTATCAGTAGAAAGTTGGGAAGGAAGTATTTCAGTTGAGGCTGGAAAATACACCTTGGATTTGTGCTTCTGCTTTTTTGCCACAAGATGGCGGAAGAGGGCAACACTTCTTATCCCACCTACTCCAGAGGACGATCATTCCTCAGATCTCTCAAGGACTGGGGGAGGAGGTGAGGAATCAATCTCGCAAAAAAGAGCAAAGAGGAATGAAAGGAGATAAATGTGACGCCAACAAGTTCAAAACCACGATGAAATTAGGGGAATGCTCTTCACCAAGTGGTACAAGTTCTGGGGAAGAGAATCCCATTTTAGGGAAGGAAAGGGCAAGCCCGTGTACTGTTATTTTTCGCATGATCCTCTGACCTGTTGGCATGATTTCAGTGCTGTTTGTTGCCTGTGACAAGACTGTTCCTCAGAGGCAGAGAGCCCCAAATCACAGCTGTAAGTGAAGGGATGACAAGGAAAGAAAAAGGAAAAAGTTAATGGGTGATTTTTAGGCCTGGAGTAGGGCTCTGGTGTAGGGGCTTGTTATTTTGTTGTTAATAGAAAAAAAGATTTATAATAGCAATAATTTACTGGAGAGGGGATAACGTGGTGGCAGAGGATGTTAATGCTATAAAATGCAAGAAAGGAGCTGAAGTAGTCAATAGTCAGGCCACTAAAACGAGCCTGACCCGCAGACAGACCTACGCGGACAGGCCTAAGATGGCTTCCCTCTTGCTCTAAGAATAACTGCTAGTGGAAAGTCCCTAGAGGAAGTATAGTGGAGGGGGGTAGGTAGAGGGGTAGAAGGGTCTGTTCTTGAAAAGCTCTTGTGTACTTCTCCATGGTTGCTTGTGTACTTCTTCATGGTTGCTTGCTACTTCTCCATGGTCGCTTGCTTGCTCAAACAGCTAACTGCAAAGTTCCGCTTCTGTAACCGCTTGCTTGCACCACTAAGGTATAAAAGGACAGGAAAATCTTTGTTTGGGGCTGCTTCTCCCTCCTTGCATGGAGTGGTGACAGCCCCTGCTCGGGTATTAATAAACTGATTGGCTGATTGGATTCTGATATCTGAGTCCCCTTGATCCGCTGGTTTACAACAGAGCTATTGAGAAGGGGGAATTGAAGGACTTTTGATCATGTGTTGAAAGTTTCTACTTGTATTCCTAGCTAGCCCGTGTTCTTGGTACACCTCCTACCTCTGTAACCTTTTCTGGGGTCTGCTTCTTTTTAAATGCTGGATTCTCCAATTTCTGTTGCAGGATTCCTAATCATGGAATCCTAGTCTGAAAGCTGCCCCCCCTGCCGCAATGAATCCTGGCGTATCTCCCTCCTTAAGGCCGCCTGATTACATTGCAAGAAGGCAGCTCTCCCAAATTGCTGGGTTCCTTGTTCAACATTTTATCCTTCAGTAGCTTTTTTGACCTTTAATGTTCCCTTTGCGCTTTGACACCAATCATTTCAACTCACCCTAATATCTCTATGGACTTGGCAGGGTTGACGTCAGTGCCTGTTCTCTAGAGGTTATGGGTAAGGGACACTGAGAAGTCAATTTCGCCCAGGTCTGACTGCAGAAAATCAAACGGTTAATTTACAGCCTCTGGCTCTTAGCTGCAGAGCCTGAGGCATTCCCGCTTAAAACGGAAAATTCACAATTTTACTTTCCACAGAAACTCTTTTAAAAGCACAACCCGGGGTGAGACTATCTGGCAAATGGCGGCCCCTGGCGGGATTTTCAAATAGATCTGCGGCCCAGTCAGTTACAAGGAGGGGGTGCTTGCACTGGTAAAAGTCTAACCCAAAGAGAAATTTGGCTATTGTAGCCGAGAGCAAAACTACACGCCTCTTTTTCCCAAGGGCATCAAAGACCCCAAACTACTTGACAGCGCGTCTAAATGCATATCCAAGAATGCGTGCCTTTTTACTTTTTTGTTACTTTTACCTTTTCCGGTTACCTACCTTCTCTCCCAAACAAACTCCTAGCCCTCCCCAAAGAAACTAGACTACAGGCAAAATGCATTAGCTCTTTTGTCTGAAAATGTGGGTGGCTCTGAAAAGAGCCTTTGGGTCGAGAGGATGTGAGCGAGCTCACTTGGAGCTGGTGTACTTGGTGACAGCCTTGGTGCCCTCGGACACGGCGTGCTTGGCCAGCTCCCCCGGCAGCAGCAGGCGCACCGCCGTCTGGATCTCCCTGGAGGTGATGGTCGAGCGCTTGTTGTAATGCGCCAGGCGAGACGCCTCGCCCGCGATGCGCTCGAAGATGTCGTTGACGAACGAGTTCATGATGCCCATGGCCTTGGACGAGATGCCGGTGTCGGGGTGGACCTGCTTCAGCACCTTGTACACGTAGATAGAGTAGCTCTCCTTGCGGCTGCGCTTGCGCTTCTTGCCATCTTTTTTCTGAGCCTTGGTCACTGCTTTCTTAGAGCCCTTTTTTGGGGCCGGAGCAGATTTAGCCGGTTCAGGCATGGTGGAGAGGAGCCAAAGCACTTAAGAAAAAGTACTTAACAGAGAAAAGCACAAGATTTAGGCAGGAGGAGCCCCTTTTATATATAGCTCACATGCAAATGAGGTTGAGTAAAGTCCTCTGTCTGATTGGACATCACTCGTGATGACGTTTATATCAATATCGTCCAATCAAAACACATACTTTAAGAAACCTTATTTGCCTTGTTTAAAACGGAACTGCAAGTTTAGCCGGTGGCCCAACTCCTTTTTCGTGCTCAGCAACGGCTATAAAACGTGCGTTTTTGTGCTTTGAGATATTTCTTGTGTAAGTCACAGGCATTCTTATAATGTCTGGACGCGGCAAGCAGGGCGGTAAGACTCGCGCCAAGGCGAAGACTCGCTCCTCCCGGGCCGGTCTTCAGTTCCCCGTGGGCCGGGTGCACCGCCTGCTCCGCAAGGGCAACTATGCCGAGCGGGTCGGAGCCGGCGCCCCGGTGTACCTGGCGGCGGTGCTGGAGTACCTGACCGCCGAGATCCTGGAGCTGGCGGGCAACGCGGCCCGCGACAACAAGAAGACGCGCATCATCCCGCGCCACCTGCAGCTGGCCATCCGCAACGACGAGGAGCTCAACAAGCTGCTGGGCAAAGTCACCATCGCTCAGGGCGGCGTCCTGCCCAACATCCAGGCCGTGTTGCTGCCCAAGAAGACTGAGAGCCACCACAAGGCTAAGGGCAAATGAGGTCTGAATCCACAACAACTTAAAATTTCTCACTAAAACCAGAGGCTCTTTTCAGAGCCACCCACCATTTCTGCGGAGGAACTGAGCACTGTTTTCCAAACCTATCATGAATATCTGGCTAAATTTAAGCACGTGAAATAATAGTTTCGCATTTGGATTGATATTAACTGATACCTGGTAAAGACCATTAAATTTGTAGCTTGCTAAATTAATTATAAGACCATGAAGCCAACCTCTATCGTCCCCTCCCCATAAACACCGTCCTGGGTCATTAAAACCACTTCCGGTGATTATTCCCGCGAAAATATTAAGTTGTACATATCAGCATTTTTTTAGCTTTTCTGGGTCTTTACAGCAGAACCTGATAATCCCTTAATCAACTAAAATCTCACTCCTAATTCAAAACGCTGTTTCCAGAGCTACCCACATTTACTGGAAAAGACCTAATCATTGACCGATATAAACTCATCACTCTCCACATGCTGATTAAATCAAGCACGTGATTTACATGTTTAATAGTGCAATAAGCCATTTGATTGCATCAAATCAGTTAATGAAGATGTCAGATATTATTCATGGGTATCATTTAGTCAAGCAACATACCAAACTGCTTACCCGCACCAAGCTGAGCAAACTAAACTACTGGTGTTCCGGGGCCAATGTGCCAATCTATTTTTAAACTATTTTTCTGGGTCTTCGTAGTTATTAAAAGCAGATTTAATGAAACAGGAAACGGAACTACTTTTTAGAAAGATTAACAAATAATTCTAGTGTATTTTTTTTTTTACATTATCTAAAACAGGAAAAGGCTCCAATGAAAATGAGTGTCTTCAAGAACAGTTAAGGCTGATTTCCTAAAGTTCCAGGTCAGATTCCCTTTTCATTGGGGTAATCTTAACTTGATTAGTCGAATACAAACAGTAAAAATTAACAGCAAGGGGTGTGGGGGAACCGTTCAGAGGAAGTTTGTAGGAACGAAACAGAGATTGTATTAAAAACCAATCAGGTTACTCTCCTACCATGGTTCTGACCAATCAGGATCAGATCATTGGTATAAATTCTGGTCGCGCCACTATTTCTCCAGTTGCTTGTTTTGAAAGCACTAGTGTCTGCGATGGCTCGCACGAAGCAGACAGCCCGCAAGTCCACCGGCGGGAAGGCGCCGCGCAAGCAGCTCGCTACCAAGGCGGCCCGCAAGAGCGCGCCGGCCACCGGCGGCGTGAAGAAGCCCCACCGCTACCGGCCGGGGACCGTGGCCCTGCGCGAGATCCGCCGCTACCAGAAGTCGACCGAACTGCTGATCCGGAAGCTGCCATTCCAGCGCCTGGTGCGGGAGATCGCGCAAGATTTCAAGACTGATCTGCGTTTCCAGAGCTCGGCGGTGATGGCGCTGCAAGAAGCTTGCGAGGCCTACCTGGTGGGCCTGTTCGAGGACACCAATCTGTGCGCCATCCACGCCAAGAGAGTGACTATCATGCCTAAAGACATCCAGCTCGCGCGCCGCATCCGTGGCGAGCGAGCTTAAGCTGTCCTGCGGCTGGGCTTGCTTGCTTTCTCTTTCTCAAAGGCTCTTTTCAGAGCCATTCATGTGCTCATTGAGAGTGGCTGTTACGCAGTTAGGTATTTAAAATACAATTTTAAAGCTAGGTTAGGGATTACATGGTAGCTCCAAGAGCTGGACTTTTGTTTACCTGCTCGAAATAGACAAAAGTTATCAAGATTGAAGAGTACACAAGTGCTCAGTAAATTCTAGTTGGAAAAGTGTATTGCTAATTTGCTGGAATTTTTGTTTTATTTTTGGAGACAGTCTCACGGGCTAGTTGTCCAGCTAATTTCTGTTTTTAGTAGAGATGGGGGGGGGGTCTCGCTCAGGCTGGTTTCGAACTCCTGACCTTGAGTGATTCGCCAGCCTCGGTCTCCCAGAGTGCTAGGTATGAGCTATGGCGCCCAGCCCTAATTTGCTGTTTTTCAGTCACAAAATCACGGAGCCTTGGATAGTTATTAAGCATCTCACACCTGCATCACTATTTTTAGTCCTATGGTAAGTAAATATGATATTTGCCCTCATTTTCACATGTTTTTGTATGTGAACCTGACAATAGCTCCCAGGGTAGATAGGGCATGTTACTCCGTTTTACTAACTGTAGAAAGTTTGTCTTTTCCAAAGGTACTCAAAGCAATGGGGGACAAACAAACCTAAGCTAGTAGATCTAACTTTAGGATTCTTTCAAGAATCCCTAGATGGGAAGGAAGAGATGTGGATAAGCTTCCAATGGCTATACAAAAATAATGCAGTTTAAAAGAAAACTGGGGCCTAATTTCCTTTAGGTGGAAAGGCAGAAGTTAGGTTGTTTTAATGTCTTCCAAGTCTTCCAGCAAGGACATCTACTGAGATTTCAGTCCTCTGAGAGCTGATATTTTAGCTGTATGAACTGGAGGGGACATTTTCTATTTGAAGCCTAAATTTGGGCATAGAATTGGTAGGTTTAGAAAATGTCCAAAAGTTCTGTTACTCTTCCTATCAAAAGGTAGAGCCTAATTCCTCTGCTCTTGAGTGTAGGGCACGATTGAGATGAGAGACTGGATTCTGTTGAATAGAATAGAGCAGATGGCATAAAGGAGAGTGAGGTACTTTGGAGACTAGGTCATAAAAAGTATTGTGGTCTGGGGGACCTCAGCTGCCATGTTGGGAGGACATTCGGGTGGCCCTGTGGAGAGGCCTGCCTTGTAAGAACTTAAGGCCTTCCTCAACAGTCAGAAAGAGCAACCAACAGTCATGTGAGTGAGCCATATCATGCCCCAGTGAAGCCTCAAATGACAGTAGCCTCTGCTGACAGCTAGGTTCTTCATTCCCAGAGACCCTGAGTCAGAACCATGCAACTATGCCACTCTTGATTCCTGACCTTTAGAAAATGTGTGAGATAATGAATTTGTTGTTTTAAGCTGCTAACTTCTTGGGCGATTTGTTACACAACAATAAATTACTGATGCAATTGGAAAAACAAGAAGAGTTTGGAGTCATCCACTAGACTCCACTAGTCTAGATAAGATGATCACATCCCACACTGTGCACCTCACCACAGGGATGTCTGGACTTCCAGGAACTTGCCTGTCATCGCTCAGAAATCAGCAGGATTTATATTTGTTGCTATCCAGAGAAGCTGGAAACCAGAGCTTAGTGCTGCTAAGGATTTAGAAAGAGGATGAATCTATTGGTGACCACCTGATATGGTCACCTCTGGCTATCAGCTTTGGAGGGGGAAAAACTCACTTTTTATTTTCTTCAGTTCAACCTAGCAATGGATAAGACTCCAAGGAATCAATTTTTGTCTTATTACAACAGATATTGATTTATAAACCAATATTCTATTTTTTTAATTTACTATTTCCCACTAGAATAGGTAACAATTAGCACTTCATTTTATAAAGTTTTTTCACATTTATTTAATATTATCAAACTTTATGTATGTATGTATGTTTGAGCCAGAGTCTTGCTCTGTCTCCCTGGCTAGAGCGTCGTGGCATCAGCCTAGCTTATAGCAACCTCAATTTCCTGGGCTCAAGTTATCCTCCTGTCTCAGCCTCCTGAGTAGCTAGGACTACCAGGCACGTGCCACCACACCCAGCTAATTTTTTTCTAATTTTAGTAGAGATGGGTCTCTTGCTCAGGCTGATCTCAAATTCCTGAGCTCAGGAGATCATCCCCAGACTGGGCCTCCCAGAGTTCTAGCATTACAGGCATTAGCTACTGCCCACACTCTCCAACCCCGCCCCCCAACTATTTATTTTTTTATAGAGATGGGTCTTGCTCTGTCACCCAGGCTAGAGTGCAGTGGGATGATCATAGCTCACTGCAGCCTCCAACTCCTGGGTTCAAGAGATCCCCCTGCCTCACCCTCCCAAGGAGCTGGGATTACAGGAGTGGGCCACTGTGCCCAGCTATCATCAAACTTGATTGTTAAGAAAATTGTGATGTAGGTAGTAAGGAATTAGAAAACTTAATAAGGACGCAGCTATTTCATAAACAGGAAGTCTTGGGGGGAGTTTGGTGTTAATGCATGCTAGCCTAGAGATTGGAGCTGAATCTTTTTTTCTCTCTCTCAGTGGCTATGTCTAGTTTTCAGAAAATTTCTACCGATCAGAGGTACCATCTCCACTGGTCAGATATACTATATTTGTTACATAAACCATTACAAATCAATATTCTGTGACTCTCCCTTTTCCAGACCCCACATCAGTTTATACTAATGTTGGGGAGGATAAGTATCTTCTTTCTACTCATCCTAAGTTTTTTAGTGGGGGCCCTGGTAACAAAAGACAAATTAATGTGAGAAATTTATTTCATATAATTTTTATGTGACATAAGGAAATGAAGACCCATAGGAGAGGTTAAACCTCAGAGTTTTTATAATAGATTTCATAAAGAGTGGAGAGTATTGGAGAAATGTGATAAGACAAAGAGTATAAGCAAGCTGGGGGACACTTAGCAAGGCCTGTTCATTCATACTCCTCTCTGTGTCCTTTGTCTTCAAAGATAAAGATGCTCCTCACTCCTTTTCTCTAGGGATAGAGAGGGAACCTCTCACTTGAGGGTCATATGACCTGCTTCAAGGAAAGGTAGAAAGTCCATACTGTACATGCTGTTTCTCAAATTCCTTCAGCTTAAATATTCAATATCCCAAGATGACATACTTTGGGGTGGCAATAAGTAACAATATGTAACCCAATAAGTAACAATTAATTAGATTATAGGTTATTTCAAATGCCATTTTCTTTAAGAGTATTAAGGGAAGTTTTTCTATGAAATAGGTACTTTACTTTCCTCAAGAGATTGCTTTTGTTGGGGCTCAGAAAACAGTACCCCAAAATGATGGCCTCAGTAGTGTAAGGTTTTTCGGCAGCGGGGAGAAGAAAAGATAGAAAGAGTGGGGGCCAAACCACGTGGCTTTATTATACTCGAGAGGGGAGCCCCAGAAGTCACCCATGTTTGAAGGGGCTGAGGCCTTTTATATCCTTTGGGCCTGGCTAGGGACTTTTGGCGGGAAGAGCTGGGGATTTTAGGAGGGGCTGGAGGTATTTGTGGAATCCAAGAGCCTAAATGTTCTTATCCAGGTGGACATCTGGGTGTGGTTCCTCTCAGCGGGGCCTGGCAGTATTGTCCTTGGCAGGTCTGGTCTCATGAGCCTTTTCTTTTTTGATCTAGAGAAGGGAGGGGGCTGCCACCAGCCTTACAAGTAGAAGCCTCAGAAGCAAAAGTTTTTCTCTGACCTTTTCTTCCTGTCTCTCAGTCCCATTCTCCCTCAAGGCTAGCCATGGAAACTAGAATCCCTATTCTGGAAGTTGAATCATAGAAACCAGAACCCCTTTTCTTGAAAGTGTAACAGAGTAGTCACCCCTCCTCCCATAGATATGGAAGGGGGGAATATGTAATAGAAGAAATGGCTTCAAAAATGGCAAAATGTTTTATGTCTCTTTAAAACATCCCCCAGTCCTTTTGGAGAACTAGGCCCTGCATCCTTGCCTCAGGCCAGTGGTTGGGAGGGAAGGAGGAATGTTTTTTTTTTTTTTCTTTGTGCCATAGAAAAAGGCTCCAGGGAATTGGCTGGGTGGAGGGCACAAGATCATCTTAGCTGAAGATGGGATTTATCCTGATGGAGGTCCCCATATTATCTTAACTGAAGATGGGGATGAATCTGAAGAGAGGTCATGAGATTGTTTTAGCCAAAGATGGGATTGATCAGAACCTTTAAAAGCTCTGTACTTCTGCTCAGGAGGAGGATACTGGTACTTTGACATGGAAGTCTGCCAGCCTCTTCATTTGTAGGCAAATTAATACACTCTTTCCTTCTCAAACCACTTGTCCTTGTTCTTCTGATGTGGCCTCAAGGACAATGCCAAACTTTCAGTAACAAAAGCCAGCCATGGAACCTAAAAATATTCTATGTAAAAACTGGCCATTAAGAAATTATCTCACCTACCTTATTTGACTGTAGGTCATAAGACCCTCATTCCAGAGAGGTTTCTGCTCCATATCCAGAAGGAAGGAATGCATGCTCAGAAAAGCCAAGAAGATCCTAGATAGCCAGGCCTTCCTAGCTTTCCCCACTCAGTATATTAACATTAGGTGATACCCGTTTTATCTAATCATATTTCTACATGGCTGTGCATACTTTTATTATCCTTAAGCATAAAAATGTACAATTTCCCATGTATCTTTCTGAAGGCTCCTATATATACACATTAAATTAATTTATATGCCTTTTCTCCAACTAATCTGCACCTTGTCAGTGATTTGTCAGCCGTGGTCCTTATTATATCTTATTTCAGAAGAAAAATGGGTAAACTGTTGAGACGTAATACATGATTACTAGGAAGAATGAATGAATCAGGGAATAGATTAACTTATAAATGTTTCTCTTGGGAAACTGAATGAGGCTAGGAGACAGATATCTTATTAAAGGATCTGTTCAGGTGTGGTTACATTCTTGGTCTTCTCTACTGCAATAGATAATGAGATAACATGAGGTAATGAGCTTTCTATTTTGGGGAAGGAAAAACAGTTGATCTCCTTGGTGGATCTGTCAGGTCTTTATGTAGAGAGGAGAAAAGACTCTTTCAGCCTCTGTTGATCTCTAAAGGCCTTTAATTGAAAATACTCATTAAACCAGTAAGCCATACTTTGGGAGTGAACTTCCCCAAGCTCCTTCAACCCAAAGATACTGGGAAAACCATCCAGTATTATGCTTAGGTTCAACAAAGTATAGACAGCCGTGCAGAAACATGATTGGACAAAAAGGATGTGATCTAAAGCTAATAGACCAAGTGGGGCAAACTCAGCAAGGCCTATCTAGATTTAGCTTGGCCTCTCTGTGCAGCATTCCTTCCTTTTGAGTGTGAGGCCAGGCCTTCTCTGGAATGGGAGTCTTATGACTCACAAACAAGGTAGGCCAGATAATTTCTCACCATAAATGGCACTAAAAGGCAGAGGGAAAGTTAGAGTAATATTTTTAGGTTTTCAATTTTAAAAAAGCGCCAAACTCTAAAATAATTTTAAAGAGATTTATTCTGAGCCAAATCTGAGGATCACGACCCAGAGCCACGCCCAAGAAGGCTTGAGCAAGTAGACTTGCTGTGTGGTTGGTTACAGTTTGGTTTTATACATTTCAGGGATACAGGGGTTACAGGTAAAGTTATAAATTAATATGTGAGAGGCACACATTGGCTTGGCCCAGAAAGGTGGGCCATCTTGAAGGGGTGGGAGGACTTACAGTTTATAGGTGGGTTTAAAGTTTCTTTGACTTGTAATTGGTTAAAGACATGAAGCTATGTCTAAAGCAGGTGTCCTCAAACTATGGTCCGCGGGCCACATGTGGGTGTTTTTGCCTGTTTGTTTTTTTACTTCAAAGTAAGATATGTGCAGTGTGCATAGGAATTTGTTCATAGTTTTTCTTTTTTTTTTTTTTTTGAGACAGAATCTCACTTTGTTGCCCAGGCTAGAGTGAGTGCCGTGACATCAGCCTAGCTCACAGCAACCTCAATCTCCTGGGCTCAAGGAGCCCTTCTGCCTCAGCCTCCCGAGTAGCTGGGACTACAGGCATGCACCATCATGCCCGGCTAATGTTTTTTAATATATTTTTAGTTGTCTGGCTAATTTCTTTCTATTTTTAGTAGAGATAGGGTCTTAGTCTTGCTCAGGCTGGTGTTGAACTCCTGACCTTGAGCAATCCTCCCACCTCGACCTCCCAGAGTGCAAGGATTATAGGCGTGAACCTCTGTGCCCGGCCTGTTCATAGTTTTTTTATACTATAGTCCGGCCCTCCAATGGTCTGTGGAACAGTGAACTGACCCCCTGTTTAAAAAGTTTGAGGACCCCGTCTAAAGGCTTGGAATGTTTTAACATAAGGAGCTATTTATCAGAGATAAGCCACAGGCCATATATTTGTTGTGTAAATTGAGGACCTGCAGGTTCGTCTAGCATAGCCTTTGACCTTTAAAGAGTCACAAAGGATGTCTCCAAGAAAGGAGGGAGGAATGATGAGGCACTCCCTCCTTGTGGCAGGCAATTTAGTTTTAGGATATTCCTTTGGCCAAGAGGTGGTCCATTCATTCAGCCAGTGGCGGGGAGGGTGAGCCTTAAGATTTTATTTTAGTTCACAAGATTTTATTTTTATGGCTGGCTTTGGGAAAAAGGAATTACGGTTTCCATGACCCACTTTGTAACTGTAATAGGTTCCTTGCCAGATTCCCATGGCAAGTCAATCCACTGAGATAATAAGTTGCTGCAGAGAAGGACGTTTAATAATACAGCTGCCAAAGGAGAAGAAAGGAAACCTCAAATCTGCCTCCCTGAGTTTGGGGCTCACGATTTTAAAGAGTTGGGTGGGCTGAAATGTGAAGATCACTGATTGGTTGAAGAGAGCAGGCGAAGTCATGGGACAGGGAGATGTGGAAACCGCATTCTCAAATAGATTGGGTTCCTCAGTGGGGGTGTACAAACTGTTTGGCATCAGCTGTTCTGCAGCAATTCAGGATCTTAAGCAATTCTTAAACAAAAACCTAACGATTTAAGGGCAGAGATTCCATTTACAGGAACAATGGGAATGCAAATTATTCTTAAAGTCTTTATGGTTCCAACATCTGAAATCGCTAGTATAGGAACAATGGAGAGGCAAATGCTCAGCATCTAGTGCTACTCGATTTTCCCTTACAAGGGAAGTGCCAAAGTATAGCCTGATTAATGCTTAATTATAACCATATTTGGTTTAGAATTTTTTAATGTGGTTTCACTTTGAAGAGGGAGTTGAGTTCCTAATGGCCAGCCTTGGGGGAGAATAAGGGGCCAGAGACAGGAGGGCAGGAGAAGGTTAGAAAAAAACTTTTGCTTCTGAGGCCTTCATTTTGGGGTATCATTTTCTGAACCCCAATAACTTTTTGCATAAGGATTTTTGTTTATTTTTAATTGTGGGTATATAATAAGGATTATTTTGAGCTAATTATTTTGAAGAACTGCAGATACAAGAGAAACTCAGAAAACTGAAGTCACTCTTTTATAAGGGAAATTTACATCTATAAAGAAAATCTCCATTTGTAAGTGTCTCCCTCTATGAACCAGGAAGAGAAGGATGACTCTAAATCAAGGGACTCTTTTTTTTTTTTTTTTTTTTTTTTGAGACAGAGTCTCACTTTATTGCCCAGGCTAGAGTGAGTGCCATGGCGTCAGCCTAGCTCACAGCAACCTCAAACTCCTGGGCTCAAGCAATCCTGCTGCCTCAGCCTCCCAAGTAGCTGGGACTACAGGCATGTGCCACCATGCCCGGCTAATTTTTTCTCTATATATTAGTTGGCCAATTGATTTCTTTCTATTTTATAGTAGAGATGGGGTCTCGCTCTTGCTCAGGCTGGTCTCGAATCAAGGGACTCTTAATCCTCGAAAAAGCCACAGATTTAAATCTGCATACAAAAACCTTACCTTTGTTTACCAAGCTTTTCCTGGTCACCCTGACTGCTCCTGCAACATCCTTCTTTATTCCAGCTGAAGATGGTATTTAAGTTTGAATTGTAAGCCACCTCTATGAGACTTACACATTTTTCTGAGTATTTCTCACATATATATGAAATATAATATATAATATAATAAACTTCTGCCTGTTTTTCTCCTTAATCTGTCTTTTGTCACATGGGGTCCCAGCTAAGAACTCAGAAATGGTAGAGGGAAAATTACTTTTTCTTTCCCTACACATAAATGGTAGTATGTAACAGAAGAAGGAAGGCTTAGTATGACTAGCTCCATTTTCCTTCTGATCCTAAAGGCAATAATAGTATCCTTTAGGTTAAAAGCTTCTGTTTACCTCTACATGTAGACTAGATAATTATAGAAAAAATTAGTTTATAGAGTTCAACTCTAAAAGATGATAACCTTTCCTTTCTCAAAACTAACTCCTAGGGAGATAAGAAAAGTATACACACAAGTAACAATCCTGTGTTAAAAATTTATAGGAACATCATGATCTGAAAGTCTATGCCTTCCAAAGTTAGCTGACTCAAGAGCAAATAAATTTTACAACCTCCTCACACTCTCACAGGCACCCAGATGTCTGTGGTCCTTTTGTTACTTCTTGCAACATCGCCCTTCTCATTCCGCTAACATATAAAATAATTTGAAGTTCATACTAACTTAAGATGGTTCTTTAGGACATAAGGCTGCCATCTTCTTAGTTTGGTGGCTCTCCGAATAAAAGTCACTTTCCTTGCCCCAACACCGTGTGTTTTATTGGCTGTCCTGTGGCAAGTGGTACCAGCTTGGATTCAGTTACATAATTGCAAAAATGATTAGGGTAGGGAATTAATGTAGGTAAAACAAGGAGGGAATCAATGTGGACGCGAGGGAGGGAAGGGAAAGGAACAAAAAGAAAGGAGACAGGAAGAGTAAAAGGTAAGCAAAAGTGTAGAGAACCAAATTTGAGAAAAGTGAGGAAGCCCACCTTGAGACTATACCAGGTGGCGTTCATTGCAGTCAGCCACTCCTCAGGTTGATCACACTGAGATTAGACAGAAGCAGTTTGCATACTTGGGAGTTTCACAAATGTCCGAAATGACTGTAGTCATCCCTCAAGAGATGGGCCTCTCGATTCCAGCAGCCATAGGGCAATAAATCAATCAATGCTAAGAGGTGACAGAGGCAAAACACTGCAAGCCCGTACCCAGATAAAGGAATAATCTTGCAGCGGTGGGCAGCGCAAAACACGGTAGGAGAAGGTGGACTGAGTAATATTTAATTAAGCATCTTTTTAGATTCTGGAGCTTAAGCACCGCCCTTTCCATTTTTCCTGAATGGTGGGCAGGGCTCCAGGTCTGAGAACCAACGGAGGGGACACAGCTGGCATGGAGAGTTTTCAATCAGGTCCGATAAAGTACTATATAAGCTACTGCCTCCCAGGTTTGCCACTCCCAGGTTCTTTGAGTCGGAGGCATGTCTGGTCGCGGCAAGGGCGGGAAGGGTCTAGGCAAAGGCGGCGCCAAGCGCCACCGCAAGGTTTTGCGGGATAACATCCAGGGCATCACCAAGCCTGCCATCCGTCGCCTAGCCCGTCGTGGAGGCGTTAAGCGCATTTCCGGCCTCATCTATGAGGAAACGCGCGGAGTTCTTAAGGTTTTTCTGGAGAACGTGATCCGTGACGCCGTGACCTACACGGAGCACGCCAAACGCAAGACGGTCACCGCCATGGACGTGGTTTACGCGCTCAAACGCCAGGGTCGCACCCTCTATGGTTTTGGCGGCTAGTGTTTCGCTTGGTAACTCCATTTTGCAAAGGCTCTTTTTAGAGCCACCCACTAAGTCTTATGAAAGAGCTGTAGGCATTTTTAAAACTCTTCTAACGGTTAGCTAACCTTTTCTCAGTTCCGGAACATATACTAAAGATCTTAAGTGGTGTAACTTGTAAGTAGTTGTCAAGTTGAATGTAACGCTGTGTCTCTTACAGCATTACTATCTACTGATTAAGGGGTGGCAACTTCTACGACAGACCGTCAAACCTAAGACCTCCAATTCTAGAAAAAGTTGTAGCGATAGGCTCTTTCAGCTTGTCTCGCTTAACTTTCCCGTCTCAACCTCAAAGGCCGAGTAGCCACAACAGTGTGGTCCGCAATTCCTGAAATAAATATGACGTACAGAAAAAGTTGGCCGGCCCCTTAGACAAAAATATTCGGCCTTAAGCGCGTTGGATAAGTACTGTCATTAGGATATGACTCGAATTTCACTCCTTCCTTGCCTCCATTTAAAACTAATTCAGTCTCAGGCCGGGCGCGGTGGCTCACACCTGTAATCCTAGCACTCTGGGAGGCCGAGGCGGGCGGATTGCTAAAGGTCAGGAGTTCGATACCAGCCTGAGCGAGACCCCGTCACTACCAAAAAATAGAAAGAAATTAATTGACCAACTAAAATATATATATACAAAAAATTAGCCGGGCATGGCGGCGCATGCCTGTAGTCCCAGCTACTCGGGAGGCTGAGGCAGCAGGATTGCTTGAGCCCAGGAGTTTGAGGTTGCTGTGAGCTAGGCTGAAACCATGGCACTCACTCTAGCCTGGGCAATAAAGTGAGATTCTGTCTCAAAAAAAAAAAAAAAAAAATTCAGTTTCAGATCCTTTTCATGTTATTCAACAAACTTTGTCAATCCAATCATGACACCTTATTTAAAATAGTGAAAGGCAATTGCAGATCTTCAAGCTAATAGAATTTTGATGCATGGGAAATTTAGATGCTTTTTTAAAACCCAGTAAGACCAGTCTTTTCTGTGAAAGGAGAAAAAAAAAGTCTTTAAGAAGGCGGGAAAAGATGTTGAGAGGATTAAAGCGGGAACCAATTCCGTGGGTGAGACGAGAAACGCTACAAATTATGGTCCAATCAGAACGCGAGGGTCGCTATAAATACCGGGATGACCAGCTTCTTTTCTCAGTTGTGTTCAACAGCTAGGGTTTCTTGACCATGGCTCGCACAAAGCAGACAGCCCGCAAGTCCACCGGCGGGAAGGCGCCGCGCAAGCAGCTGGCTACGAAGGCGGCCCGCAAGAGCGCCCCGGCCACCGGCGGCGTGAAGAAGCCCCACCGCTACCGGCCGGGCACCGTGGCCCTGCGCGAGATCCGCCGCTACCAGAAGTCGACCGAACTGCTGATCCGGAAGCTGCCCTTCCAGCGCCTGGTGCGGGAGATCGCGCAGGACTTCAAGACCGACCTGCGCTTCCAGAGCTCGGCGGTGATGGCGCTGCAGGAGGCCTGCGAGGCCTACCTGGTGGGGCTCTTTGAGGACACCAACCTGTGCGCCATCCACGCCAAGCGTGTTACCATTATGCCAAAGGACATCCAGCTCGCCCGTCGCATCCGCGGGGAGAGAGCATAAGTGTTCTTCCAGTGGGCCAGTATGCATCCCACTTCAAAAGGCTCTTTTCAGAGCCCCTCAATTGTCACCAAAAAGTAGCTGTTAACTTCTGAAATACAATGTTGTAGCCTCACTCTATGCAGATGGCGTGAACAGAAAACCACAGTTCAGCACTGCGTGAGGGTTGCATTACAGTTAGGGAGGTGATGTGATAACGCAACTTCATTCCAAGTGCGGAGCCCTCTCATCCTATTAGTGCATCCAGGAGATGTAACAAGATCCCTACTTGGATAAATGAGGGAATGTACGTTTTTGGAGAAATTTTCAGTTACACAGTGAAAGACCTTATGCCTTAGTTTCTGTGGACAAGCCTGTCAACATGGGTCCTAAGAAATGTGGACATAGTGGAATGATGGACAATAGAGATTTGGAATGGTGGAGTTGGGAGAGGGTGGATGGTGAGAAATTATTAAATGGGCACAACATATATACTAGGGATGGCTGGTGTTCTAAAAACCATGACATGACCACTATACAATCTGTGTGTAACAAAATTGCATGTGCACTCCGTAATTTATACAAATAAAAAGCCTGTTACCTTTTTTCTGTTTCAATGTAATGTTTAGCAAGCCATATGTTTGTATGTTGGTGGGAAGCAGGCCTCTGAAGATCTGGATACTTTGACCTACTGCAGGCTGTCATCTGTGAAATGAACTCCCTCTACCTCTGTACATCTATCTTAAAAAATATTTGCCCAAGTCATTATACCATGTGCTTGTCACAGTCTGTGAAGTTGTATATTCTTGATTTTTTTTTTCTTCAAATAGACAATCTGACTGAGAATTAAACCTTAGATGGCATTTTAAACCTCTTCCTGGTTTCTACTTTATCCGGAATTATTAGCTGTCTAAAACTTTCCTCATGTGCTCTTCATATGTGACTATCAGTACCTCATTTTGCAGTTTACCCTTTTGGGTACACATCTTGATTCTAGGAGATGACAGAGTTATGTGAGGGCAATTTTTCTCCTGAGTGTTCTCAGGCAGGTCAGCCCTTTGGGCCTTCCCTTCTTTCCCCTATTCTTAGATTCAATCTTACAAAGAGGTTTATATTCCAACAACTAACTCATCTAAAGCTTTTTGGAAACTCTGGGAATTGACTCAGAAAAGAAACAAACAAACAAAACCCCAGTTCTGGCCTGTGGGGACAGAAGCCTTTTACAATTAATTTAGAGTTCCTTCAGTGGATGTCTGTTAGGTGTAAGGACACAACTTCATGCTGCCCCTTCCAAGATTCAAATTCTCTCCCCACCCCCTATAGTATTCTCCCATCATAATAGAGCTGAGGCCATGTGTCTAGGTTTAAATCCCAGAACTGCCAGTTATTAGCTGTATAACCTTTGTCAAGTTACCCATTCTTTCTCTGAGTCTCAGCTTATCCAGCTATAAATGTGACAAATGAATTAAAAACCTGCAGAACATGTTTAAGTTTACTTGCACTTAGTAAATGCTTAATGAATGTTAGCTCTTATTGTCATAGCCCTATCCCCTTTAGGCATGGAATTTGGGGCCTTTTTCCCCTGGATCTTCTGAAAGTTTTGTGTTTGAAACAGTCAAAAGTACTTGGTTAGAACATTTTCTTGTGAAGAACTCCTTTTCTCTAGTTCTCAATTTCCATTGTTCTAAAAGAGGCCTGTAGCATTATCTGCGTCTGTGTGAAGTTCAAAACACAGCAAACAGACCAGGTAGTAAACAGTTTAGGCTTTGAAGGCCACATATAGTCTCATGTATTCTTTTTGTTTTTTATAATCCTTTAGAAATGTAAGGCATTTGTTAGCTTGAGGGACATACAAAAACAGGCCATTGTCCAGTTTAGACCTAGTTTGCCAACCCCTCTAGGAACTCTTGGAGAGAGGATGAAGTGTGTTGGCTACTTTAAACTTTCCAGTACAGCATTTCATGAGCAAGAACTGAGTAACTGTTGATTTCATTAAAGATTTGAATCATCCTTGATCTCCTTTTTTACTCAGGCACAAAATCCTATCCATTCACCTCCTCCCCCCAAAACAGCAAACTTCACCCTTCATTCCAATCTCACTCCCTCAGTTATGTTTTCCTGAGTTCTTGTGAACCCCTATAAACTTCAGTGCTTCAACACCCAATTCAACCTTCTTATAGTTAGTAGCTAGTTATTCTAAAATATGAGTCTGTTTGTACTTTAATACATAAAAATATCAATACTGATGTATCCATATTGATGTATCACAGAAGAGGGTATTCGTGGTGGTGCATGAAGCTTATTAAATGTTGATGGAGATTTCAGTGGGATCAGTGGAAAGAACGTTTTGAAAACCTGAGTCAGGTCATCTAAACAGTTTGTGCATTTGAGTGCCACTGGGACCCATTGAATAATTATCAACATGTTTGAGAGTTTTATCTAAAGCAAATTATCTATGCTAAGTATTTTTCTTCCCTATTTTAATGGATTTGCCCTGGGGACCTAAAGAGAGCACCTCAATCAGAAAGTATTCCAAATTTAAGTTTGGATTTGAACCCAGGTGGCTGGATTCTGAAGTCAAAGCAATTTGTATTACTCCTGCCACAATGTGGAAGAAATCACTGACAACTGTACTCTTTCCAAGCTGCAAAATCTCATTCTTTAAAGATATCAGCACGTGGAAACTCCTAGGAGATAGAACCAGTTTGCAAAGTAAGGTCTATGTGGTTAATTTGGGGCTGTAGGCAACCAGCAGCTCTGTGCCTGTGTTACTTGCTACAGTTAGAAACAAAGTTTATGTCCAAACCAAGGAACCTAGTGTCTTTCCTCTTGAAAAAATCAAAGGCTGAACATAGGGACAAATCTTTTTAAACAACTTTCACTAGATTCTTAGTAGAAATTTATTGCAACATGCAACTAACTAGCATGATGCCTTCAGCCGGGTAGATTCTTATGACAAGCTGAAGGGATTTTAAAAAATATCTTTCGTCAATTGCTCACGATTCGTGAAAACACAAACAAGTACATGAACCTGGAGGCTGTTTTCCTCGTTTGGAGCTTCAAAGTGTAAAATTCTGTACCGTTGTTTTAAGCATTTAATCAAATTTCAGGGACTAACAAACACAATTTGAGAGTCCAACCAGAGCGGCTGCGGCCCGAGGGCGGTGGATTGGACGCTCCACCAATCACAGGGCAGCGCCGGCTTATATAAGCCCCAGGCCCGAGCAAAGCAGCATTGCAAAACTTGCTCTTTGGCTTTGGTATCTCTTCTTCTTTAGCAGTTTCTTATCACCATGTCGGAAACCGCTCCTGCTGAGACAGCCGCCCCGGCGCAGGTGGAGAAATCCCCTGCCAAGAAGAAGGCAACTAAGAAATCGGCCGGCGCAGGCGCGGCTAAGCGTAAGGCGACAGGCCCCCCTGTCTCTGAGCTGATCACTAAGGCTGTGGCCGCTTCCAAGGAGCGCAATGGCCTTTCTTTGGCTGCGCTTAAAAAGGCCTTAGCAGCTGGTGGCTACGACGTAGAAAAGAACAACAGCCGCATCAAACTGGGCCTCAAAAGTTTGGTGAGCAAGGGCACTCTGGTACAGACCAAGGGCACCGGCGCGTCTGGCTCCTTCAAACTGAACAAGAAGGCGGCCTCCGGGGAAGCCAAGCCCAAAGCGAAGAAGGCGGGAGCAGCTAAAGCTAAGAAGCCTGCTGGGGCCACCCCTAAGAAGCCCAAGAAGGCTGCGGGAGCTAAAAAGGCAGTGAAGAAGACCCCGAAGAAAGCGAAAAAGCCTGCGGCGTCTGGGGTCAAGAAAGTGGCGAAGAGCCCCAAAAAGGCTAAAGCCACCGCCAAGCCCAAGAAGGCAGCTAAGAGCCCTGCCAAGCCCAAGGCGGTTAAGCCAAAGGCGGCCAAGCCGAAGGCTGCTAAGCCTAAGGCAGCAAAGCCCAAGGCTGCAAAGTCCAAGAAGGCGGCGCCCAAAAAGAAGTAGGAAGTTGGCGTGTAAATACCGCAACAAAGCCCCAAAGGCTCTTTTCAGAGCCACCCAGAGAGCTCTTAAAAGTGCTGTACACAGTAAAACTAGTTTCATCTCAATCTCAGCCTCCGATTTCTGGAGTAATTTCTTCACCCTACACTCAGTACCTGTGAGGTTTGAGGTCATTTACCATCTGAGACTTAAACTGAAACTGAAAATCGTTTGATTGGCGGGCGCGCAAAGGAAGCAAGGCGCTGCTTTCGAATCTTAAGCCAGGAACTATAATGGTTTCTGGCTCTCTAAATTACTCAGTCCACCTTTCAGTATGTCCTGCAGCCGTTGGTTTTCAGAATTCAGTTTTCTAAGCTATTATGATGAAGCCTCTTAAAGTTTAAAAACCCCGCGCCATATTCTCATTGGTTAGTTTGCTGCTTTTCCGTCAGTAGCAAGCGTCATCCACCCCACGAACCACACACACAAGATAAATCCTACGAAAGACGATTGTGATATTTCAGCTCTCACTGCAGGAATCGGAACAAGGCAAGATCTTCGCCTAGATGAAGATGGGGAGAGTCCAGTGTTTGGTCTTACATCCCGCTTACTACCTTACTAGACTCATTTTTTTTTTAAAAAACGCCTTATGAAACTTCAAACTTAGAAGGTAGCGCAGTTTTATGTAAGACGGATTGCTGAACCGTAATTATTACGTGAAACGACTTCCTCTCCCCAGCATCCACTGACGTCTTACTAGTGTCCCAGCTCCTTCATAGAAATAGTAGGTGGCTCTGAAAAGAGCCGTTGGTTCGGGAGGCGGTGCTGTCGACACTTTACTTGCCCTTGGCCTTGTGGTGACTCTCGGTCTTCTTGGGCAGCAGCACGGCCTGGATGTTGGGCAGGACGCCGCCCTGAGCGATGGTGACTTTGCCCAGCAGCTTGTTGAGCTCCTCGTCGTTGCGGATGGCCAGCTGCAGGTGGCGCGGGATGATGCGCGTCTTCTTGTTGTCGCGGGCCGCGTTGCCCGCCAGCTCCAGGATCTCGGCGGTCAGGTACTCCAGCACCGCCGCCAGGTACACCGGGGCGCCGGCTCCGACGCGCTCGGCGTAGTTCCCCTTGCGGAGCAGGCGGTGCACCCGGCCCACGGGGAACTGAAGTCCGGCCCGGGAAGAACGGGTTTTAGCTTTGGCACGAGCCTTGCCCCCTTGTTTGCCGCGTCCAGACATGGTAATAGTTAAGATGGCTGAAAGCCCAAAGAGTATAAGCCAATGCTGCAGTACTTATAGTCAATATTTGGCGCGAAAATAAAACAATGCCATTGGCTAAAAGTGCAGTTTCACTTAAACCAATGGAATCGCGGTTACTAAATACGTTTATTTTGATTGGACATATTTATATTTGACACATCAAGAGTCACCACCAATCACATACATGATTTTACTAATCACGTCATTTGCATAAGAAGTTTTAAACAAAGAGCGTAGGTACCGCTTTGCGCAGCCTTTCTTCTGATCCTTTCTACTTTATTTGCAGCTAATTTCCACCATGCCTGAACCGGCCAAGTCGGCCCCGGCCCCAAAGAAGGGCTCCAAGAAAGCAGTGACCAAGGTCCAGAAGAAAGATGGCAAGAAGCGCAAGCGCAGCCGCAAGGAGAGCTACTCCGTGTACGTGTACAAGGTGCTGAAGCAGGTCCACCCCGACACCGGCATCTCGTCCAAGGCCATGGGCATCATGAATTCCTTCGTCAACGACATCTTCGAGCGCATCGCGGGCGAGGCGTCTCGCCTGGCGCATTACAACAAGCGCTCGACCATCACCTCCAGGGAGATCCAGACGGCGGTGCGCCTGCTGCTGCCGGGGGAGCTGGCCAAGCACGCCGTGTCCGAGGGCACCAAGGCTGTCACCAAGTACACCAGCTCCAAGTGAGCTCCTCGGTAGCTGCCAACACCCCAAAGGCTCTTTTCAGAGCCATCCACACTTTCCAAAAGGAACTGTCGCTCATTTTGTTCCTCCCTTAAAAGTAGCCAAAGGCAGCATTCTTCTGAAGCCTTTGATAAACGCTTTATTTATGCAAAAGATACCTTGTTGTCTTCTGGTGTTTAAGATTATCTGCTACCAAGTTTTATGTGTTACAAACAGCAAATACCCAAGACAGGAGTTTTATTGTGCTTATTTCACTTAATATCCAGACTCATTTAATACTGACAATCACCCTGTGGAGTTATCAGTGCCTAGAAAATTTCAAATGCTCTTTACGGTAAAAATATTAAAATATAAAGAAAGTAATTAGCTGGACGTTTTGTAGGTTGTGCCATCATTTTCAAGCCTCTCTGTTGGAGCTCAATAAATATGTAATCCGAGTGGTATGTTCTTTAGAATTATTATTATTATTTATTTTTTCTTTTTAAAGTAAGTGATGGAAATGTGTTTTCTTGCTACCTCCATTTTAGGCCTAATTTGCACAAAATGACCTCAAGGTGTTGAGATAAAATGGAGGAAGGAAAGAAAGAAGTTAGAACCAATTTAAAGCACCTCTTCCCACCAGTTAGGAGTATTTGGATCCTTCCCAGCTAATCCAGGTGCTATGCCAGCAGCTTGAATTTTTCTACTATTAATAGTTATTTTCTTTACATTTGTCCTAGTTAGATCAAAGTACTCTGCACTGCCCCAGCTCCACACCTTTCCTATGAAGTTGTTCTAATTTAAGATGTAACTTGATTTTGCTTTTGCTTCGTTTTCCACTCACCTTTAATGTTTCACTACTTTAAGGATTGGCATGTATGTTTACTATTTTCACATGGTCAAAATTTTTCCTGGTTAAAGGAGTTTAGAATGTAGGTCAGTTTCTTCTCTGAGTCACCTACACATTTCATCTCATTCTATTTCTCTGTTACTCTTTTTTCTATAATAAGGAGGAAAATTTAAAAGGATAAAAAGGCAATCTTTTTGAAACACAAAGGAGGGAGAGTAGTGGGAAGGCATTTTCTCCAAGAGAGAAGTGTGTTCTCCCAGTGTGTAGGCTGGCAGAGCCATTTTGCCTCTCAGGAATCAATGTGAGATAGAAGCCCTAAGTGTTCTACAGACCATCAGATGGTATGATCTTAAAACCCTAAACTTTTATTATTTTTCTAGGTATTAGCCAATCTTTTCCCATTAAAAGGTAAATGGCCTTAGCCCTGTTGGAATGAATAAAAAGCACAAAATTTGGGCCAAATTTATGACCTCAAAGAGCAAAGATCAAAGAGTTAAGGAGCTGAGTCTTCAGACAAAGCCAGTAACTGTCTTCCCTCCAGCTTCGAAAAGGTTGATGGAAATAATGTAGGGTTAAGGCAAAAAATGAAGGCCAAGAGAGCCTGAATGCAGCTATTTTGACTGATGCCAGACCCTAACCATCCTGAACAAAGAAGTCACCAGTATGTTGCCAGCCCAGGATCACCCTAGGATGGATGAATTATTAATACTAAGCTGTATGCCTTACAAACTGTGTTTGACTTTCTGTGACAGCAGTTTGTGATTAACTTTTATGGCCTGGCCTCAAGACAATGTTGGTCATTCACAGCTATTCCCTAACCAGGTTTTTGAATACATAAAAATGTTACCAATGCTAAATAAGAGGTCCTCCTTTTGCTCAGGAAAAGACCCTTACTCTATATTTTGAGTAAGATGTATTGTCTGTCTCTCTTTCAATAAACTTTCTGTTGCTAGTTGGCTTGCTCTCTAATTCTTTCCCACATGAAACCAAGAACACACTTGTCTCAGGAGTACAGATAGCCATATAGGAATATGTACTTGTCAGAGTCGTTTACATGGATTTTCTTAAAGAAGCAGCAAATTTTGAACTGTAGCTGATTATAAACGACTTTTGAGATGAATTAAAGAAAAACAATAATTGTGTAAGACAAAAGTCTTAAAATAGCCATGGTTGAGGTCAAAGAAAAACTTTTGCTTCCAAGGCTGCTCCTGAGACTTTCATTTTGAGGTATTGTTTTCTGAGCTGCAAGAGTTGGATCCACCAATGCGGAACCCACATATACAGTGGGCTGACTATTATAGCCATAGTAGGTTTTATCATTGTTCAGTGTTTTATGACATTGGTAATATTTTTTTCAGTGTTGTTCAAACTTGTCATTTAAGTACCACTTTTACAATTCTTTTTCCTTTTCACTGTATCTGGGTACAATCTATATTATTATTTACTTAATATTTTTCTTTAAACATACCTTTTAGAAAATGCAATCAATTTATTTTAAAGGACAACTTTGTATCACTACCCTAGTAGAAAATTTCTACCTCTGACCATAAACAGAAGATACCTATAAAACAATATAACATAAAACAATATATAAATAATAAATTATTTATTATTGAATAGAATATTTTTATTATTAAATTGAATAATAAAAATATTATTCAATTGACGTTATACACTGTTTGCTGCCAACTACTTTGAGCCTGAGACTTGTTCCTTGTTACAAATTTTTTTAAAAAAATAGATTAACAAGTGTTATTGAGGCCTTAAAGATCTGCCAGCATCAAATTGACACTTTATAGTTACTTAATCAGAAAGATTTGGAGAATGGAAAAGAGGGCGTGGTGGCTCAAACCTGTAATTCTCACACTCTGGGAGGTCAAAGTGGGAGGATGGCTTGAGCTCAGGAATTAGAGACCAGCTCTGAGCAAGAGCAAGACCTGATCTCCACTAAAAATAGAAAAGAATTGCTGAGTGTGGTGGTGTGCCCCTGTAGTCTCAGCTACTTGGGATGCAGGATGATCGCTTGAACCCAGGAGTTTGAGGTTGCTGTGAGCTAGGCTGACACCACTCTAGCCAGAGTGACAGAGCTGAGACTCTGTCTCAAAAAAAAAAAAAAAGAAAGAAAAGAGAATGATATTCTCATTCTTTGTTTCAATATTTTAAAAAACAAAGTTCGTAAACTACTTACAATAATTTTTCATGCCCCCCGATGGTTCTTGAGACAGACCTGGAAAAATGCTGGTTTAATTAATCCATTATTTAATTGAGCCAATATTATATGCTTAAGTCAGGAAATATAAAAAATATAGGACCTGGAGAAGCTCACATTATGGTTGAACATTTACAAAACCATATTTATTTTTATTTCTCAAACTTATTTTGTTGAAAGAAAAAATAAACTATGCAATGTCTCTTTCATAGTAACTTTCGTAGATGTACCTCATCCAGGTTCCAAAAGCATGTTTGGAAGCAGTGCATATCATCTCATAGTCTTTCTAAGAAAACTGAGACCTTATTATTATCTGCATTTTGCTCATAAGGAATCACAGGCTCATTGAGGTATCTAAGTCAACCAACTAGCAAGTATGGGTTAATATGTCAATCTTCAAAGGATTTCTAGGGCATGTGTTTCTTTTCCCCATTAAGGTGGCTTGGGTCGGTTCTTAATTAATACGGAATATCAGAATGGTCTTCTTCGGTGTCCCATCCAGTTTTTCTATTTTCAGTATTTTATTCTCATTGATGTATGTCTCTTGCTTTTCCCTCTGCACATCTGAAACTTCTTGACTTAGTTCGCTCTAATATTCTGTTATTTGAGGGATGACTAAGTCAGGGATTATATTAGGCTCTGCACTTAAGGATCTGTCCTCAAGGAATAAACTATATGGCACTTATATCTTGCTTTTGGCATATTGGGGAAAAAATGTTAGAGTTTTTTTTAAAGTATTATTTTTATTATCATAGTAATAAAAATATTTCTTTTTTATTAGTGCTATTTTCTAGAGACTGTGCATTATTTAATTTATTTTTTCAGTTCTGGTGGAAGTAAGTGCTAGTAGTATCTTTGATCTACAGATAAGGAGACAGAATTTGCATGTAACATTATATTAATGTATTGCATGCTATATTAGTTTGCTAGGGCTGCTGTAACAAGATACCACAGACTGGGTGGCTTAAACAACAGAAATTTATTTTCTGACAGTTCTGGAGGCTGAAAGTCTGATATCAAAGTGTCAGCAGGGTTGGTTTCTTCTGAGGCTTTATTCCTCAGCTTGTAGATGGCTGTCTTCTCCTTGTGTTACTACAACATCTTTCTTCTGTATATATCTGGTGTTCAAATTTCTTCTTAAAATGAAACCAATCGTACTGGAGTAGGGTATACTCTAGTGACCTCATTTTAATTACTTCTTTAAAGACCATATCACCAAATATGGTTATATTCTGAGGTACTAGGGGTTAGGGCTTCAACATGTGGATTTGGGGGGAGGTAGATGGGAAGGAGGACACAATTTAGAGGTCAGTCAGAGGTGGATGACTCTCTTCTCTGGACTAGGCCTAGTTTTGGTTCTATCATGATAAGCAATGAGGCAGACAAAAGGAAACTAAGGATGAGGCTAATGTTTAAACTGCTACATTAAAAAAAATCTGTTGCAGATAATTAAACAACATTTATGTCTTCTCCACAAGACTTTTCAGTTCTTTACTTAGATCTGGACTGCCCACCCTCTGGGAGAATGAACAAAGAGGGTCTTCCCAGTGGGGCTACTGCTTTGGAGAATGAGCTCTTATAATCTATTTCATTACTGCTTTCAAGACAGAAATGATGGTCAGATGTGAGGTTGAATAATAACTCTACATCTCACATGGGGCAGTTTCAGTGAACAAGTTTCTCTCTTCTCTTTGACAGCACTGTTAATATTTAGCTACAAGTTGGCAAATATTTTAGACAAATAACATACAGGGTGTCTGCAAGCATTATGTGATATATACTTTGCGATTTTTGACTATTCTCTTTTGGAAAAATTACATACAGATATGAACTCTGTGGGTGGTTCTCCATAAAGGAAGGCAGCTATAAGAGCTAAATTGTGTCCCTCCACACCTTCCCCCCGCCACACACAAAAATTCACATGTCGAAGTCCTAATTTTTACATACAATGTCTGTAGGTTTGTATTAATGTATCTCAGTTTCAGTACAACATTCAACAGGCACTTGTTTCTCACAGCAAACACTTGTTTGTCATAGGAAACACAGTTATTAATTATATGATGATGATATGGTAGAGTTGTATGATCTCCCCACTCACTCCAAAGACAATTTGTCCAGTGTTCTCTAAGAACAAATTTGCATTTGAATTTTTTCCTCATTTAGGAACAAAAGGGAAAAAAACATCTTTTTAGGTATAGAATGACATCTTATTTGGACTCTCAAAACAAAACAAATACAATGCTCACTTATTTTGAAAGAATTTGGTTTAAGGTAACAAAAGACCATAGAATTTATCATTTTCTTTTTCTTTTGGTTATTATTATTTATTTATTTTGAGACAGGGTCTCATTCTGTTACCCAACCTAGAGTACATTGGGGTCATCATAGCTTACTGCAACCTCAAACTCCTGGCTCAAGCAAGCTTTCTTGCCTCAACCTCCTGAGTAGCTAGGACTATAGGTGTGCACTACCACACTAATTTTTTAATTTTTTTGTAAGAGATGGGGGTCTCATTCTTACTCAGGCTGGTCTTGAAATCCTGGCCTCAAGCAATCCTCCCACCTCAGGCTCCCAAAGTTCTAGGATTACAGGCATGAGCCATTGCACCTGGACGAATCTATCATTTTTTTAGTAAAGGTCACTACCACAAGGTTTGTAAACTGACTCTCACTGATCCTCCAGGTGATCTACTTAAAGAAAGTACTCCCTTTCTCTGTCCATCAGTTTGCTTATATATAAAATAGGTATGGAATGATAGCAGCCTCAAACGGCTATTGCAAATCATCACCTTTGTACATAAAATGCACTGAGACTGAGGACAGGGACACTGGAATAGCAGGGCATGGTGTAGAGTAGAGGCACCTCATGCTCAATTTGAGGAGTTAAACTTTTATTCTAGCAATAAATGGTGTATATTCTTCTATATTTCTTAATTTCATCAAATTACAACTGAAAAATTAAAGTCATGATTTGTGCCTTGTAGAAGTCTATGCTCCATTCTATGGCCACCAGCAAAGTATAATATCAAGACAAAAGGAAACAACAGCTGCATTAAAAGACATTGCACAGGTTGATATAGCTGAAAGAGATAAGCATTCCACCTTGGAAAGTTAGGATGGTGTTCAGGAATTTCCCCCATCAAGATTTTTGGATCCAGCAAAAATAGATTAGAGGATTATCAGAGGACAGAAGTGGTGAAGCAATTATAGATGCCATTGTTATTTCTCTGAAGGCTTGAGAAGGTTAATCTTAGTGTGAGAAGTGGTGGGTATATATAGCTCTGAAAAACAAGGCAGAAATGAAAGTCCAAGGAAGAAAAATGTGATTGAAGAGATAATAGGTTTGATAATAATGTCCTAGATGATGAGGTGAAGATATTCATATGGTTGAATGCTAAACTGTTTGGTGTGGACCCTGCAACAATGTAGAGTCAGAATGAAATGCCTAGATTTTAAAATATTTGACTCAAACATGACATACACTATCTTAGGTACATACTATTTCCTTTACCCATAAGGTAGTACAATTAATCTCTGTGTATTTATATTTTGAACTTCACAAACACTTGAACTATAAAAGTCATTGCTTTCTATAAATTTTTAAAAATGATTTCTTGACACAACAGTACAGTGTTTAGTCTCTTCCTCTAGTTCTAGAACTATTTATTTATATGCAATTTACCACCTTCTTTGGTCATGCATAAGTGACCCACCATGGCAACTAATTTGCTAACTTAAGCAGCATTAGTGAAAATTTAAATTATTATAATCCATGGGGAATCCATTCCTGGACCAAAGAGTATGACTGTCCTGACCTATGTCAATTTTATACAACTGCATTTTTAAATATTCTAAGAATTGGAAGTCCTAGAATAATTTAGGTATTGACTTTAAAGAACATTTTAACAAATATCAATACTATACTATTGATTCTATTTCCAATAATGGTAGACTAGACAACTCAGTTCAACCCTGATGCTTAGAACAACTAGAAAACAATCTGATTGGGATTGTAGGAGAGGAAAGGCTTTCCCTCTGCCCTCTGAGGATTCAATAACAGAGTCTATGAAATAAACTGACAGCAGGCAGATTAATAAGAAAAAATGTATACAAATTTATTATGTGCACAAGGGCATCGCATGAAGGAAAAGTGAATACCCAAAAACCAAGTGAGATCTAGAAGCTTATTTACCCTCTTCTTAGTGGAGAGGACAGAGAGTATCTAGGCAATTTAGGGGAGAGTAAATAATCTAGGGGAAAGATGAATGGGCCCTCCAAAGAATAGATGGTAGCCCGTGACAATGTCTATCTGGGCATGGAGTTGACCTCTGGTCTCCTCTCTTGTTATACAGTTAATCTTTCCTGATTGGATGAGATTCATGACAAATGAGTTCCTTTTGGAGGATCTGTCTTTAGTTAGATAAGTTCAGGGAAAGCCCCTGCCTACATTTTTTGCTCCTCAAGTGCTCTCAGTGTGACATCCGAAATGGCATATTTTGAGGTGGCACTTCCCTACCTCCTTCAACTCTTACAAAAGTGTCAGGCAGATAGGTATCAGGACAAGGCTACTCAGGAGTCTGAGGTCAGAGGATCCCTTGAGGTCAGGAGTTCAAGACCAGTCCCAGCAACCTAGTAAGAGCCTGTCTCAAAAGACAAACAAACAGAAACCCAAGGAAGAAATACAGAGATAAGAGTCAGAAAAAGAAGAAAATCCAGAGTATTTTTCAGCTAGGAAATAAGAGAAAAATTTCCATATACTATTATGGAATGATCTTCAAGATATATATATATATATATATTTAAGTACAATAAGCAAGATAGAGAAAATTGTGTATAGCATGTTGCTATGTATCTAACAGAGGGATGTTAAGAATACATACATATATACTTATATTAACAAACAATAGAAGGATAAATAATAACATTATAAATTATTACCTCTAAGGTGAGAGAGGCTACAGGATGAAGAAGAAAGACTTCTTTGAATATATTTTGATGTAACCTTGGGATAATATAAAAATATTTTACGTAGTGACAAAAGAAAATATTATAATAAAAAGCTAAATCTCTAAACATAAACAGCAAAATTAAGTACATGAATCTGTGAATTTAGATTGTAAAATAAGCACACAGGAAGGAATATTCCAAATACTTTTAGAAACAATAATATGAACATGCCTACTATGATATACCCTAAGGTAGCAGTTCTCAGACTTTCTGGTCTCATGACCCACTTACACTCTTAAAAAGTTATAAGGATCCAAAGAGTTTGCGTTTCTGGAGCTTATAACTATTGGCATTTACCATATTAGATATTAAAATGAAAAAAATCACTTTGCTAATTCATTTAAAAATAACAATAATAAACCCATTATGTTAGCATACATAGCATATTTTATAAAAAGTAGCCTATATTTTTAAATGAAAAATTAGTAAGAGTGACATTGTTTTGCAACTTTGCAACTCTCTTTAATGTCTTGTTTAATAAAAGAGAGCTGGATTCTTGTATTTGTTTCTGTAAGCAATCTGTTGCAATGATAACTGTCATGTGAAAATTAAAGTGAAAAAGAAAAATGAGTTTTGAGATTATTGTAAAAATAATTTTAGCCTCATAGACCCACTGAAAGAGTCCCAGGGAACTTCAGGGTTTCCCAGACAACATTTTGAGAATCATTGCAATTGTTGCAATTATGGCAATCACTGCCTCTAGTACCAAAAAAAGAAAAAAGAAAAAAAAGATAAACATTTCATTTGTTTATTTAGTTGCTAAATTGTTGGTGGCACTTTTGAGGATGGTTATGGCTGAAGCTGATGCAGAGGATAAATGGAGTATGTCATGGGAATTAGAGCTTGGATTCCCAGCAATGGCAGTCATTAAAATGAAATATACTCTCCTGAAATGACTTTCAGTGAAGAAAGCATCAATGAGTTTCCCAGGGAGCTCTCTTTTGAGCCTTGATCCACAGTACTGTAGGAGGTGGAGCTTTCCCCCATGTAAATACACCATAACCTTAAAAGTGCATAGATGGGAGCTTCCTTTGGAGGACGATGCTGATCTCAGAGATGTTAAGCACAATAACTTGGAAAAAGATGAATTGTAGACACACAGTGTAAACTTCTTGTTCAGCTCATCATGGTATTTGTTCCAATGGATTATCACTATGAATTCCTGGCTTTTTATATGCTGCCTCTATTCCAGTGGACAACTGCAATTGTTCTGTTTAATTATAATTCTCAAATTATCAGTATTTACACAGTGGGCATTCTTTCAGTCTTTCTTTCCTCTCTCCTCACTTTTTTTTTTTTTATTGCTTCTCCAGACATGAGATCTTCCTCACTTTCAGGCAGCATGATGTCCCACACCCATCAGGATTTCTTTTGTCCCCAAACTTGTAATCAGGTACTCTTTAAGAAATTGGGGTTCTTCAGTAGAGACTGAAATCTCCATACTAGGGTTTATGTTAGATCACCCTCTGTGAGCACTAACGCACCTGGCTGACTCGAGGGACTTTGGAACCACTTTAATGACAAATTAAAAACACTGTCTTTAAGAGCTAAGTGCATGTTACTTTTTTCACTGAAAATCCCTTATCTAGTCCTAAACTAAAAGTTTTTTTTTTTTTTAAAAACTAACTTTTCTTTCTGGCTTAAAAGCTTCATTCTTCTGTGTCATATTAAATATTCCCTTATCACAGTTAATTTACCATATTTTGGGTTGTTAATCTAAGTAATGTATTTAAAACACAATATTATTTAAAACTTTAGAAAGCACACAAAAGATTCTTATCCAGATATATATGAAAAGAATACCCATAACACATTAGTGATTTTAATATTCTGCACTAAGCTTTTGGAACAATTAATATACCTCACAGCTAATAAATATAAGGATGCTGTTACTATACTTTCTTTTTTTTTTTTAATTTTTTTTTTCTCTATATATTAGTTGGCCAATTAATTTCTTTCTGTTTATAGTAGAGACGGTCTCGCTCTTGCTCAGGCTGGTTTCGAACTCCTGACCTTGAGCAATCCGCCTGCCTCAGCCTCCCAGAGTGCTAGGATTACAGGCGTGAGCCACCGCGCCCAGCTTACTATGCTTTCCTTTTGCAATTTTTACTTCCAAATGTTTCTCCTAGTCGTTATTATCTGTATAGCAGTTACTCGAAAAGAAAATGGAATTTTAATTTTTCTAACACTCTAAGAGGACACCAAAAAATACAAAGGCATTGACTATCTAGTTTCTGATTATTCCATTAATTCTATTAAATATAATATAAACAGTATATTCATTTTATATATGTATAAAGTATCTTTTGGCTCATGAAATACATAGCTTAACCCTCAAAGGATTGGATCTATTTGTATTCTCTGTCTCATTGCTATACCATGAGCATGAAATAATGTGACCAAATACAAATACCTTAAGACATACACAATACCATAATATACTACTAGTTTATATTTAAGAGGTCAATTTAAGATATTGGAAAAAATAACTAAATTCAGATCAAGCTGCACTGCAATCGAAGTAATATGACAGATTAGTTTTAAATGCCCAGTGTTACATTTATACAATGTTACCTCCAAAATTTGAGTGGAATTATTTATATAGTTCTATATTCTCCTTTTGTAAAATTTTTTAAGTCATTATTCTATTGCAAAGTTCCATTTCTCAAAACATCATTTAACAAGAACCAACTAGTAAAAGGATACTGTTATACTTAGATTACAACGTACTTCAGGGGCAACTACATACTCACATCACATATACATACTCCTAATATTAATTGAAGTAATTGAGATATAACTTCATAGTTTTTATTCCTTAGACAAGTGTAGGGGATTTAGATAGTTATCATTGTGGAACATCTTAGTTTTAGGCAAAACCTAAATTTTTGTAGGCATATGCCATGCCTATAGTCTCAGTTTTATATTCTGTATTAATTCTTCTATTAAACTAGACATAATATAAAAAGTCATTTTTAAAGAATTAAAAAACACATGAAAGCCTTCATTTATTAATGGATATTTTCCTTCATTTTAAACATCTCAAGAAATCCTCTGGGAAATAGTTTGTCTCCATGTTTTATTATAAAATACATAAAAATTATTCCTTTTAGAGTAGTAGCTAATATAAAATTTCAGAAATTTGGTATTATATATCACTTAGGAAAAAAAATACAATTTCCAGAAAGATAAAGACCATACCTATTCAGTTTTGAATGTGAGGTCTCAAGAAAAGAGTCAAAGAAACTTCTCCCATGCCCTCTTCTCAAGACCTGAGACTAAGCGACTTTCATGGTCAACCACTCATTTATGTCTTAAGCATATTGCAAATTAAACATAGTAGGTCACCTATATATATTTTCGTATGCAATTTAGACAAATGGCATGAAGTGGTTAATTGATAGAATAGCGTATTTTTTTGTTCTTGAGTAACAAGGTATTTCAGAAGTTTGCTAGCTAAATAGCTAAGAAATACATAAACAACTATATGTTGCATTTTCTTTGTCTTTTAATTCTTGTTTTTTACAGTGATGGCAATCCATAATGTTATTTAATTGTTATTTATTCCTTTCATAAAAATGTTACTCTAGCTTATAAATAATTAAAAGAGAGCTCTGGAAATTTCCATATACGTGTCTATAAATCTGTTGCTGTTTTTACTTCATATCACTTTTTTTTTTTTTTTTTAAGACAGAGTCTTGCTTTGTTGCCCAGGCTAGAGTGAGTGCCGTGGCGTCAGCCTAGCTCACAGCAACCTCAAACTCCTGGGCTCAAGCGATCCTACTGCCTCAGCCTCCCAAGTAGCTGGGACTACAGGGATGCGCCACCATGCCCAGCTAATTTTTTCTATATATATTAGTTGGCCAATTAATTTCTTTCTATTTATAGTAGAGACGGGGTCTCGCTTTTGCTCAGGCTGGTTTCGAACTCCTGACCTTGAGCAATCCACCCGCCTCGGCCTCCCAGAGTGCTAGGATTACAGGCGTGAGCCACCGCGCCCGGCCTCATATCACTTTTAAAGGTTTTAAAATCTAATCTTTCCCTTTTTTAGTTCCCTTTATGTAAAATTCAATTATGCTCTGTAGGAAACATTTCTTCCATTTTAGGATCTTGGCAGTTATCCTTTTAGCAATGGTGATGGTCAAAACAGAAGGCTTCATACCTGTAATCCCAGTACTTTGGGAGGTTGATTTGGGAGGATCACTTGAGGCAAAGAGTTCCAGACCAACCTGGGCAACTCAGTGAGACCTCATCTCTACAAAAAAATTAAAAAACAAACAAACAATTAAAAACTAGTCAGGCAAGGTGGTGTGCACCTGCAGGCCTAGCCACTCAGGAGGCTGAGGCGGGAGGATTGCTTGAGCCCAGGAGTTCAACGTTACAGTGAGCTATGATCTCCCTCTCTCTCCATTGACACATCTGTCCTCTCTCCTGATTATTGCAGTTGCTTCTACCTGGTATGCCTGATCCCATCCTCATGCTCCTGCAGTCTATATTCCCCTCAGCAGCCAAAGATCCTTCTTAAAGCTTTAGTCAAATTAATACACTTAGAATCTCAGTGTTTTTCTCACAGGTTTTACTGATTTCTCCATCAAAAATAATTCCTTGTCTCTGGTGTATCTTGGGCTGAGGCACTTATCTTATTTTTCCTTTTATCAATGGGAATTCTTACTTGCAAGAGTAGGGTAATTAGTTCTCATAGTTTATCCCCACCCACTATCATTGTTTTTTGCACTTTCAGGCCCTTAATAAATCCTTGTTAAGTGTAATCACTCATATTCATTGACTCCCTTGGAATACTTACCTGTATGTTCAACTCTGTAAGAGTTAATGGAAATTTTGTATTCTTATTCAAGTCTGGAAAATTTTCCTTGTGTTTGATTTTGTATCATTTTGCTTTTTGCCATCACACATCTGTTTTACCTCATGCAGCCTCCCAACAGGCAGCACATTTACGATTTGGTGATAGTATTAAAAAGGAGGAACTTCTGAAACAGAAGTTTAAAAAAAATTGGGAAATGGATAAACTGGTCATTTGCAGAAGTAACAGACATTTGAGATGGCATGAGGATTTATGGATGATGAGATTTAGGTGTTTTCGACAAAAAGCAATTTAAAATTTAATTCGGATAAGTTGCGATCACACTAACTTAAGGTCCCCAATAAAATGTCATAACTGAGGGATGATAGACTGTGTAAAATCTAGGAATCAGTGAAAAAGAATTAGGCTTTGTCAGCATGTTTCTTACAATCTCTGTGGAATAGAGCACTCTTGTTTCCAATGATAAAAACATAATTTTTTCTAGGCTGGACAAAGGTAATTTAGTCAAGTCAGGTGAAATAGCTTGAAAATGTTCTTTAGGATCAGATTCTCTCATATATTTCTATGTTCCAATCAGTTCCTTTCTGTTCAGTAAATTGTTCTTTACGGAAAAAATATTGACAAAAAATTACTTGGAGCAAATCACGTAGATTCTTAAAGCTACCATATATAAGTTCCAGGGTAAAACAATAAAGTGATAATGTGGTTTGAATTTGCTCTGATCAATTTCTCATGGCTGATCAGCAGTGTCATAAATTCATCAAGATTGTTTCAGCAATAGAGGGTTATATGCTTTGCTCACCAATGTGCAAATAAGTCACAAGATCTAGCTTCGAGTTCTTCTCTCTCTCTGTTTTAAGAATTTTAACTTTCTATATAATGGGAGTTATGGACCTAGTATATGAACCTTGTTTAGAGGTACTAAAATTTCTTCTGCATCTTCTATCCATTATCCACACAGATTTTAGGCACCCTTTCTTATATTCTTCTAGACATCTTTCCTGCTGACAATCCCAAGTCATTCAAGCGGTTCCTGAGAACCCAAACTTACATAGAGATAAATAGGTATAGATATATAGACATATATGTATATATTTTTTCTCTGTGTATTTTTAATAACCAGTAGCTTCTATAATTTTTATCCTAGCCTGGAGAATGTGTTTAGTTAACTTAATCCCTCCAAATCCACCTCTCATTTTCTCTCCTGGATTTTATTTGCTGATTCCCTCATTCTGTAATACAAACCAATAAAAGAATTTGCTACTAATTATTTGTATTAATTAATGAAGAGGATCAAAGGCATCTGTGCTATGAAGTCATGATGACAAAACCCAAATGTGTGGTGAATTTGCTATCATCAAATATCCTGGAGCTGTGATAGTGGGAGAAGAGAAGATACATAAATGGAAAAAAACAAAACCTCTGTTCTAACAGTATTGAGAGAGATACAGGACATATACACATACACATACATAACATATATCAACATACACACATGTGTACACATACAAATACACACAACCTCCACAGAGATGTTACAAAGATTTTGTAGGAAGCTGAGTAAACTTGAGGTTTATAAGAGCTTAAGAAGCTAAAGGAAGACAAAACTCAGCTAGGCCCTAATAGGGAGGGCTTCAGAGAGTAACTGAGACTTGAGTGGATTTTGGAGGATAAATTAGGATTTAGATAGGTGGAGAAGCAGTGAAGGAAGAACCATTAATTAATTGGATTTACGAAGTAGGAATTCTATCCATTCTGTGCTAAAGGCAGATTCAATACATCAAATAATGTGTGAAGAAACCAACTGAAATGAAGCCTCATCTGGATCCTCCAAGCACTTCCTGGGAATTAGGATTCTTAGTTCAGGAGTCTTAGTCTATAGACTCAGGAGCAAGGATATCTAGAGATTGGCTGCTGACTCATAATTTTAGCCAAAACCTTGAATTCTCTGAGTCCATGGGCCTTTTTAATGGCCCCTGTCAGTTTTTTTCTTTGCCTCCTCTCTATAATAAATTAATAATATTTAGAGAAACACTATTGGGTTTGGGTTTCTCATTTATGTTTTCCTTTATAACAAACTATATGATGCTTGGAACTTGTTTTTATATAAGGATTTTTTCACTCTTTATTATATTTTTCAGTATAGTATTTGATACATAAAGATAATATATAACATATAAAGTATAAAGCAAATTATATCAAACACCCTTGACTGAACTTCTAACCCCAAACCCTTGTCCTGCCTTCATTACTGAGGTACCACTGACTTATATTTTTAAAAGCTGTCTCTTAAATAGTTTTATTATCATACATGTGCTTCTGCATACACTTAAACAATATATAATTTGAGGTTTTTTGAGCTTGATAAAATGGTATATGAACCTTCTGAGACTTCTGTTCCTGAAATTCAAGCATGTACTGTGTAGTTTATTTTCTCTGCATATTTCATAATATGAATGAACCTCAATAAATGTATTTATTCTTTTGACCATGAACATTTGACTGTTTCTGGTGTTTTGATATTAAACAATAGCATTGTTCCATTCTTGTATGTCTCCTATTGCATGTGTAAAATACTCTCTCATGTAAACAACTAAAAGTCAAATTGTTGTCACTGGAATATCCTAATTGGGTAAAAGATATCAAAAACCTTCAGCAGGGCAGGGCGGTGGCTCAGCCCTGTAATCCTAGCACTCTCAGAGGCCAAGGCAAGAAGATCTCTCAAGGTTAGGAGTTCAAAACCAGTCTGAGCAAGAGGAGACCCGTCTCTACTAAAAATAGAAAGAAGTTAATTGGCCAACTAAAAATATATAGAAAAAATCAGCCAGGCATGGTGGCAGCATGCCTGTAGTCCCAGCTACTCAGGAGGCTGAGGCAGGAGGATGGCTTAACCCAGGAGTTTGAGGTTGCTGTAGCCAGGGCAACAGAGTCAGACTCTGTCTCAAAAAAAAAAAAAAAAAAACCTTCAGCAAATACAACTCAATATTAAAGAGTTCTAACAGGTGATTGCTGGCAAAGACCAAAATAGTGTTAAATATGCCATTTAGAGGCTTAAAATGGAGAAACTGATTTTGATTTCCTGAGTTGGGAGTTGAGAGAAAGTGGGAACAGCCTTCTGCTCTACTTTCTCGTTTACTTTTAAAATTTCTTCCAGTTAATAAATAGTAAATGCAAGTAACACAGAGAGAAAGAAAACAAGGAACAGACTCTAACATGAAAGATAGGAAGTAGAAACTAATCCTTTTCATAAAGAGGAATTCCACTCAAGAGAAATAGGGGAGTGGAAAAAATGACAGGGTTCCTCTCACAAACCAACACTGCCCAGAATTTTCCCAATTAAAACAGACTCACAAAGAGAAACCAGTGGTGAGCTTTAGAATTGTCCGGGCAGCGTCTGGGTCGGCCAATGACACCAAGTCAGCCTCTGATTGACAGGGACAATACTTTGAATCGCGTTCGGACTTTTTTTTTTTTTTTCTGCCTATCTTAATATTTGGCAAAACCAAACTCCGGAACAGGACAGGAGAAACAGCACTACCCCCAAAAGAAAACAAAAGTGAAGGCTATCTGTTCGCTTCTGTGAGTGCCTACATTAGTAAGGGACATTAGTAAAGTACACACGAAAATGAAGGAGAGAGAGCCTAAGTTATTAACGATATTTAACCAGTTTGACGTTTTTAAAGATGAGTGGATTTTGTTTTGGGATAAAGGGCATTGAATTTTTCCTTTACTAGGTTTGTCTGATGATAAACTTGATTCTTCCTGATAGAAATCCATGTAAAATTGTCTTGCGCGTCGTTGCAGCATGCAGTATATTGCAATGCACAGTAATTTCCTAAAAATCCCCAAAAAAGGAAACTCGTAAATTGTTCTTTGTAGCAAATTAGAGATACCAGCTGTAAGAAAAGTGAAAACTGAGTGCTAGCTCTCTTTGGAAGACTCTTTGGAGTGGCTCTGAAAAGAGCCTTTGGGGTGTGGGCAGAGACTGACCGATTGCTCTGCGGCTCGCGGGCTCACTTGGAGCTGGTGTACTTGGTTACGGCCTTTGTGCCCTCGGACACGGCGTGCTTGGCCAGCTCCCCCGGCAGCAGCAGGCGCACCGCCGTCTGGATCTCCCTGGAGGTGATGGTCGAGCGCTTGTTGTAATGCGCCAGGCGAGACGCCTCGCCCGCGATGCGCTCGAAGATGTCGTTGACGAAGGAATTCATGATGCCCATGGCCTTGGACGAGATGCCGGTGTCGGGGTGGACCTGCTTCAGCACCTTGTACACGTACACGGAGTAGCTCTCCTTGCGGCTGCGCTTGCGCTTCTTGCCATCCTTCTTCTGCGCCTTGGTCACAGCCTTCTTGGAGCCCTTCTTCGGGGCAGCAGCGGACTTTGAGGGCTCAGGCATGGTCAGGAGTAACTGTGGAGAAGCTCGAAAACAGGAGTATGTGTAAGCCGGTAAACGTCCACTTTTATTCACAGCTCCTTAAGCAAGAACGGAAATGGATGAAGTTGTCTGATTAGTGGTGAGTCCAGGTAACGTCATATATTAACCTTGTCCAATCAAAATAAATGTATTTCAAAACAACAATTCCATTGGTCTAAGAGCAACTGTATTTTTAGCCAATAGCATAGCTTCGTTTTTGCTCCCAGTGATGACTATAAGTAGTGCAACTCCCCCTAACTCGCGTTAGGCTGCGCTCAGGCCGCCATCCTCCGTGTCATGTCTGGACGCGGCAAGCAGGGAGGCAAAGCTCGCGCCAAGGCCAAGACCCGCTCTTCTCGGGCCGGTCTCCAGTTCCCCGTGGGCCGGGTGCACCGCCTGCTCCGCAAGGGCAACTATGCCGAGCGGGTCGGAGCCGGCGCCCCGGTGTACCTGGCGGCGGTGCTGGAGTACCTGACCGCCGAGATCCTGGAGCTGGCGGGCAACGCGGCCCGCGACAACAAGAAGACGCGCATCATCCCGCGCCACCTGCAGCTGGCCATCCGCAACGACGAGGAGCTCAACAAGCTGCTGGGCAAAGTCACCATCGCTCAGGGCGGCGTCCTGCCCAACATCCAGGCCGTGCTGCTTCCTAAGAAGACCGAAAGTCATCATAAAGCCAAGGGCAAGTAGCGGTGTGGAGCAGTTTGCTTCTCATAGCTTTTGTCCAAATCAAAAGGTTCTTTTCAGAGCCACTTACTTTTGCTCAAAGAAGAGCTGTGCTCAACATTCAATAGTTGAATCAGTTTCCAATGGTTTTCCTTTTTTTTTTTTTTTGCAGTTTAAGCATGAAGAGCAAAGCCAAAACCAAAGCGCCTTTGAAGTCACATTGTTTTGGAGTAGCAAGGTGACATTGAAAAGTTCGCTAATCCTACTAATATAACAAAGTCTTAGTGTCATTTTTTATTAAAGCCCTGAATTCCAGCTTGAAAAGAAATTTGCTTCTTGCTTGTGAGTATAGTTTATGTTTAATAAAACCATGGGAACAAAATTTGGGTATCCCTGTGATCCTTGAGGATAAATTAAGGGTCCTGAATCAGTCTTAACCGAACATCTATGGTGTGTCAGACATCTCCTAAATGGAAATACAGTATTAATCCAGATAGGTAAAGTCTATATCTAAAAGGAGCTTCAAGTTGGTCTCAACCAGTAGTTTTATAATGGATTGTCTAAGTAAATGATGGTGAAGTAAAGATGGTGTGGGATTACATTAGGAAGAACATGTTACTTAAAGACATGTTTAGTGGGCCTTGTAGATCAAGTTCTTTACCTTCCTCTATGAGTCATATCCTGTTCCTGTCAATTTTTACCTTTTTCACTATAATTAACTCCCTCCACAGATCACCAAGTCACCTTAGCTAAAGAGGGTCTTCTATTCTTCACATAATGTGTACATCATTAGCTAATGCCTAGTTTTACTCATGAAGGCATGTTAATTAAAATGAATTTCTATAGGCATTTCTTGTCCATTAGAATCAATTTTCTGAGTCTCTTGAAACATATGCATTTACTATATTTAAATCTCAATTGCAATCACAATGCAAATAACATTCCTTGGGATAAAACAGCAATCACAAACAAGTGTGTGTCTCTGGCCTCTATTAATTGAGATAGGGCCTCACACTGTCCCCAGGCTGTGTAGTGCAGTGTGGCACAATCAGGTCAGTGTAACTTCATACTTCTGGACTCTGAAAATCCTCCCGCCTTGGCCTCCCAAAGACCTGGGATTACAGGCATGAGCCACTGTGCCTGACCGCCTTGCCTCCAATAATTCTTACAGTATCTTTTCTATTTTTTTGCTTGTTTGTTTTATGAGACAGTCTCCTCTGTCACCCTAGCTAAAGTGCAATGGTGTCATCATAGCTCATTGCAACCTCAAACTCCTAGGCTCAAGCAATCCTCCTGCCTCAGCCTCCAGTGTAGCTGGGACTACAGGCGTCCCTCACCACATCTGGCAAAGTTTTGTAATTTTTTTTATAGAGAAAGGTCTCACTCTTGCTCAGACTGGTCTACAACTCCTGACCTCAAGCGATTCTACTGCTTTGGCTTCCCAGAGTGCTAAGATTACAGTAGTTTACAGTAACTGATGAGGTAAATACTGTAGGGACCAAGGGAAAACTTCTTCACCCTCTGGAGATTCAGTAAAAATCAACCAACAAAAGGCAGATTAATAGGAGTAATGGTATACAAATTTCTTTTTGTTTTTGTTTTTTTGAAACAGAGTCTCGCTCTGTTGCCCCGGCTAGAGTGCCACTGGCATCAGCCTAGCTCACAGCAACCTCAATCTCCTGGGCTCAAGCAATCCTCCTGCCTCAGCCTCCCAAGTAGCTAGGTCTACAGGCATGCGCCACCATGCCCGGCTAATTTTTTAGTTGGGCAATTAATTTCTTTCTATTTTTAGTAGAGAAAGGGTCTCCATCTTGCTCAGGCTGGTGTGGAACTCCTGACCTTGAGGGAGGGATCTGCCTGCCTCGACCTCCCAGAGTGCTAGGATTATAGACGTGAGCCGCCAAGCCAGGCCCTGTATATAAATTTCTTAATGTGCACAGGGAAGAATCACAAAGTGATGATCCCAATTCCCCAATGGAGCACAGAAGTTTATATACCCTTTTTCATAGGGGAAGAAGGAGATGGAGAAGGTAGGTACTAAAAGGGGTAGTATATGATTAGAAGGGAGAATAAATGGACCACAAAGACAAATTAACTTGTAAACAATTCTCTTTGTAATTTAAATGAACTGGAGAGGCAAGTATCAGCTTGTGGAAAAGTCCATCCAGGTGTGGTTGCATTTTTTCAGTCTTCCCAGAAATATTACTAGATAATGAGGTAATAGAAAGGGAATAGAAGGTAATTGTGCTTTAGCCAGTTTTAAAAAACCACTTTCTTAGTCAGATGAGGAAATTCCAGACAAAGTTCCTCCCTGCATTTGGGGGCTGGGGGAATTAAGTTAGAAGGACCTTTTTCCTGAGTCTTATTTCTGAGGCCTTTCAATTTTCAAAGCATGCCCCAGTGCCATATCTGGGAGAATCATTTTCTGCACCCAAACTGCAGTGTAACTACCCTAATCTCACTTAACAGATGAGGAAAAATTTCAAAAGCATAAGCAAGTAAAAAGAAGTCCGGTTAGTAAAGAAGATTCAATTTAAAACCAGGTGTTTCTAACTCCAGAGTTTCAGCTCTTAACCACTTTCTAAAATAAATAAATGAAAAATTAGGGATTTCAGTAAGATAATTGTAGAAACATTATAATTTTCATTAGTGTTAAAAAGACTTTCAGAGTATAACTCTGTATTTGTTTAAAATAAAAGAAAAAACTCAATATATGCAAAGAAGATTATTCCATATTAAATATTGTTGAAAACCACATCTTTAGTTGGGTCATTTAAAAAAAGCTTTTTAAAAACCTAGAAACACCAAGTTTCTGGTTATAAGAAGTTCTTTTAAAGATTTTAATACTATCCCAAGTAATTTATAAATTTAATGCAATTATGATCAAATTCTCAAAGAAGTTTAATTGAAACTTCACAAAATTATTCTAAAGTTGCCTAGAAAAGAAATCTTGGTAAAATTAGATTAGAAAATTTGGGAAAGAATGAGGAGACCTGCAATATAAATTGTGAGACCTCTAATAACAGACAAATTTTAAAATTTTAATGTAATAAAAAAGAAATTTCAGTATTGGTCCCAAATATACTGAAGTACATTTATGTTAATTGTGCAAAAGATGTTATTTTAATAATCCGGTAAATTACTAGGGAATTGGTTAACACCGTCATGAAAATTTATGAGAAGGTAGACTTTAAAAATAACTTTCTCTTTAAATAAGAGAAATTAAAATGTAATCATTGTAAAGAGGTTACAAATGGAAAATGTGCATTTATCTGCTCACTAAAATATTATCAGCTAGTAGCGATGACCTTTGTGATAAGTTACTTTACTGTTTGTCCTTTTTTTTTGTATTTTCTACAATATTAATGTTTTTCTTTTGCGTCCAAAAGCCATTTTTTTTTAAAGCAGTAACAGAACAGTTATTACGTTACAAAACTCAGAATAAGAAGCTCGCTTTTTTTATTAGATTTTTCCCTCCCCCACTGAGGGCGGGCCTTCCCGCCTCCTTCTTTGGGTTCTCAATCCGGTCCGCCAGAGACATATAAAGGGCTGCCTCAGGCGAGCTCCTTCACAAGGCGTTTTGCCAGTCTTGCGGTTCCTTTCTCTGTCGTCATGTCTGGCCGAGGCAAGGGCGGGAAGGGTCTTGGCAAAGGCGGCGCCAAGCGCCACCGCAAGGTTCTGCGCGATAACATCCAGGGCATCACCAAGCCTGCCATCCGGCGCCTGGCCCGCCGTGGCGGAGTCAAGCGCATCTCCGGCCTCATCTACGAGGAGACTCGCGGGGTGCTCAAGGTGTTCCTGGAGAACGTGATCCGCGACGCCGTCACCTACACGGAGCACGCCAAGCGCAAGACGGTCACCGCCATGGACGTGGTCTACGCGCTCAAGCGCCAGGGTCGCACCCTCTATGGCTTCGGCGGCTAAACGTTTGAGACTTTTTTTTCCCCATTAACAAAAGGCCCTTTTCAGGGCCCCCAATTTTCTCACCTGAGGAGCTGTGAAACTAAATCAGAAGTTACTTATCTGCTTATAAAGATTTGCCTAAAGGTTTTGAAATCTGAATAATGTCTTTGTGGACGTAGTCACTAGCTTGTGACTTATTTTTCGGTTACTCATGGGGCATGTGCACCCAGTTCTGGAGCTCTGCTCTTGGCCGCTAGCTAGCCAATATTGGTTGGATCTTAAGTATACTGCTGTGCAGTCTTAAAGTTGACTGCATAGTTTATTCTAGGGGATTTGTATCTGGTGGTATCTTTTTGAACTGTCCACGGACGATGCGAAAGAAACTCAAAACATGCTGTAAGCATGTGACACTAAGACACATGTGCTTGGTAGTATTACTCGGATGTTTTTGAAAACCCGGAAGTCGGCAGGGAAGTTTTTGAAGAAGTTACAAAGGAAGGACTGCTGTTTTTCTTAGATTTTCTTTTTTTAAATAATGGATGTCTAAGGTATAGCTGACAAAGCATACAATGTACGTTGTCTGAGATGTATATACCTTGTGGAATGAATAAATCGAGCTTAGCATCTATTACCTTACATTTTTGTGGTGAGAACATTTAATGTTTAATATTAATTTTCCAGTATATGATAAACTTGCTGATATGCTGCATATTATATCCAGAATTTATTCATCTTTTCTGGGTTTATGCTCTTTGACCAACATCTCCCCATTGCATCCCCACCCCCATCCCCTGGCAACCACCATTCTGCTCTTTCAATGAGTTCAACTTTTTTAGATTCCACATACAAATGAGGTCATGCAATATTTGTCTTTCTGTGCCTGGCTTATTTCACTTATAATCTTCAGCTTCATCTATGTTGTCGGTCATGGCAGGTTTATTTCTTTTTTTAAGGCTGAATAGTATTCCATTGTATACCTAACACATTTTCTTTATTCATCTGCTGATGATCATTTAAGTTGATTCCATGAGAGAGCTTTTAAATTTAAATTCATAAGTGGAATCTAGTGAGTAATGCTATTTTTAAGGTGTTTTTTTCGGGGGGTGGGGGGTTAAGTTCAATGATTATTCATTAAGTGTTGATGAAAATGATAAATGTGAGTCATTGTTGATATCAAAAACTCAGAAGGGACAATTACAGTTGCATTGATTAAGATATACTGTAAGTACAAAACTTGTAGACCAAGTGTGGAGTGCAGATATGTTTTAGACTTTTTTTTTTAATCTGTGGTTTTTGTCAGTAGTGCAAAAAAAAAAAGATATTTTAGATGAAAAACATATATTTTTAAATCCTGAAAATTTGTCATCTCTGGCATTGCTAAGTGGGTGGGCCCACAGAAATTTTTCTTTGGACATAAGAATAATTTTTTTAGGATATAAAAAAATATAAACAAAAACTTAAGATGTAAATGTTCTCTTTTACAACTTTATACCATCAAAATGGTGTGATATAGTGTGGTGAAATGTTTAAGCACAACCATTAGAAGCAGATGACTTGGGATCAAACTTAAACCAATCAATTTCTAGTTGTGGGAACTTGGGTTAATTTACATGTAGTCTCTGAGCCTATTTCTTTATTTGAACATTTGTGTGATGATGATGATAGTACCTAGCTTAAAGGGCTGTTGTAAGGATTAAACAAGTTGATAAATGAAAAATGCTTAGAACACAGTGTCTGAGCCACAGTAAGTACAACATGAAGCACTTAATATTACTCATTTATGCCTCGCTTCCAATTTCATGTGACTTTGGGACCCTTGGGTGAAAGAGAGCTTTTAAAATAACCACATTTCAGTACTCCAGATTCAACCAGGAATTGTATGACTAGATTTAGGAGATACCCTAGTCTATTATGGAACCACAGGAAATGCCCAAATGTCAAGTTATATTTTTTCAAAAAATTTTCACAAATGGTGATATAATCTTGATTATTCCTTCAGTGTCATATCTTTTCTTTAACTTGTACTCATATTCTGGGTTGTAAATGAAGGGCAGGATCCTCCCTAGCCTTCTGAGGATGACTACAGCATGGATGGAGAGGTTTGCTGTGATTTTTGTCTTTCCCTAACCACGTTCTCACTACCTTTCTATTAAACTCATTTCTTTTTTTCTGGCAGAAAAAAATACCAGACATGTAGTTAGTGTTTTGTGTCTTAATTAACAGCACATGAGAAACAAGAGGAAAAGTTTTTGTTTGTTTAAATATCAACTAGTTCTTTCCTTGGACCAATTAAATCAGAATCTCTGGGTTTGGGTCACCTCATATATGACTCACCACTTCCATTAATCACTGGTCCTGCAGACCTGTAAAGTTTAGGGGGAAATCTGTTTTAATAGTATCTTCTAGGTCTGGCGCAGTGGCTCACGCCTATAACCCTAGCACTCTGGGAGGCCCGGGCAGGCAGATGGTTTGAGTTCAGGAGTTCAAAACCAGCCTGAACAAGAGCAAGACCCTGTCTCTACTAAAAAAAAAAAAAATAGAAAGAAATTAATTGGCCAACTAAAAATATATAGAAAAAATTACCTGGGCATGGTGGCGCAGCCTGTAGTCCCAGTTACTCAGGAGGCTGAGGCAGGAGGATCGCTTGAGCCCAGGAGATTGAGTTTGAGGTTGCTGTGAGCTAGGCTGACACCACGGCACTCTAGTCGGGGCAACAAGAGTGAGACTCTGTCTCCAAAAATAAAAAGTATCTTCTTATCAACTTTAAATAAGAGAACACACTCCAAGGCTGTGGAACTCTGGGCTCCAGAGCTCTGACCAACATTAAGGTATAATGGGACCAGGCGTGGTGGCTCATGCCTGTAATCCTAGCAATTTGGGAGGCTGAGGCGGGCGGATTGCTGCAGGTCAGGAGTTTGAAACCAGCCTGAGCAAGAGTGAGACCCCGTCTCTACTATAAATAGAAAGAAATTAATTGGCCAACTAATATATATATATATATATATAGAGAGAGAGAGAGAGAGAGAAAATTAGCCGGGCATGGTGGCACATGCCTGTAGTCCCAGCTACTCAGGAGGCTGAGGCAGCAGGATTGCTTGAGCCCAGGAGTTTGACGTTGCTGTGAGCTAGGCTGATGCCATGGCACTCACTCTAGCCTGTGTAACAAAGTGAGACTCTGTCACACACACACATACAAAAGGGGCAATGGGTGGATTATTCTTTGTTGTAAACATCCTTTGTTGTAAACATCCTTTGTTGTATTGAGAGGTTATGTGTCACATTCAAGAATTCAAATTTTTTTTTTCTTCTTAGAGACAGAATCTCTCTGTCACTCAGGCTGAGGTGCAGTGGCAGGTGACCATAATTCATTGCAACCTTATATTCCTAGGCTAAAGTGAATTTTTTTTTTTTTTTAGACAAGGTCTCTCTCTGTTGCCCAGGGTAGAGTGCAGTGGTGTCATCGATAGCTTACTACAACTCACTGCAACCTCAAAGTCCTGGGCTTAAGCGATTCTGCTGCCATAGCCTCCTGAGTAGCTGGGACTACAGCTGTGCGCCACCATGCCCAGCTAATTTCTTCTACTTTTTTGGAGAGACATGGTCTTGCTCTTGCTCAGGCTTGTCTCTAACTCCTGGCCTCAAGTGACCCTCCCACCTCAGCCTCCCAAAATGCTGGGATTACAGATGTGAGCCAAGGCTCCCAGCCCAGGAACTTTTTGCCTCAGCCTCCTAAGTAACTAGGACTATAGGTGTGCACCACCACACCTGGCTAATTGTTAACATTTTTTTGTGTGTGTGGAGCTTGGGGTCCCACTATGTTGCCCAATCTGGTCTTGAACTCCTAGCCTCGAGTAATTCTCCTGCCTCAGCCTCCCAAAGTGCTGGGACTACAGGCATAAGCCACCACACCCATCAAGGAATTCAAATTCTTATCTTTCTCCTAAGAGAGGATGTAGGTCAACAGTCACATGTTTACTTTATCTATGGTTAATAGTTTAAAAGTTCTTGCATAAAAACTTGCTATATATAAACTTGCTATATATAAACAAGATAAACTTGTTTATCTTACTATAAACATTTGCTAGGTTCAACAGTTGGAGTCAAGACACCAGAAACCTAGGACAACTGCTTGGCTTTCCTCTCCAACCATGCTGGGAAAACCCCCTAAAAAGAAACCATAATTTTTATTTACTCTAAAACCTGAACAAGTAGAAAAAAGTATCATAACTCAATGCTCTAAGAAGTACCATGTATAGTCCCCTTTTCAATCTTCTTCCATTAAAAAACTATTTCATTCAATTGATAATACCTTTATCCTTGTCTTTTGTCATATTTATATTCAACTTCCTAACAATCTTTCTTGGTTTGCCTTCGAGATACATACAGACACTGACCAATTCTCAATACGTCCAGGCTACTGCCCTGTATGAGTGACTATCATCTCCAGATTACTGGTGTCAGTCTTCTTAATATTTTCTTGGCTCCCCACTGTCCTGTAGGAAGTTACTTTGACCTCCTGGCAGCCTGCAAATACTCTACCAGGCAAACTCTCCTGTAGCACAAAAATACTCAGACCAAATTAAAATGTGGGGGATGGTTTATTAAATCAATTTAAATATGCAGCAAGGGGAAACAAATGAGGTAAGTTAACATTTAGGATGCAGGTGCAAGGCGATGGACCACGGTAGCTGAATCACAGGTTATACGTTGTGGATATATCTTATCTGTTTCACTGCTGCACCAACCTTCTTCACTGATGATATGCTTATGGTTATGACAACCAGAGTCCAGGTCTGGGGAAGGAGGCCCACGAATGCTAATTATTCTGGGCCAATGACAAGCACTAACTCCATTGAAGAGGAGAGACAAACATGCCTGGTTGCTCGCCATAGCCTTCTGAATAGCCATGGAGTTTTTTGTGTTTCTTGAACAAAGGATATATATGGGGCCAGAATGGATATCACCAGAGAGATTGAATTAAGGCACCCTTGGGTCAAGTATATTTAATATATTATGAATATTTAGTGTCTCATGTACTTCATGTATATTTAGTATGCAGATTTAATCATGTATGAATAGTGCCCCATGAATATTATCTCTCGGTCCTTTATTTCTTTATATACTTAATCACACATGCTCTACTTACTGTTTATACTGAATACGTAAGTTTCATCCATCATATTTTTCTAGCAGAACTGAATAGTCTCAAGTAATACAAGAAATGAATATTTCAAAACATCAGGAAACCAAGACTAAGAATTTTATCAAATATAATCAGACCCTTGGACAGATATTTTATAATATTTCAAATTTTATCTTTTGCTCAACTTGATCTGCTTTAATGATATAGTTGTGAAAAGATAAAAGGGCTTGCTTATTTTAAGAAAAATCGATTAAGTCTATGTTAAAAACTGCATCCCTATGAAAAATAATGGGACTTAGTAAAAGAATTTTGTATAATATCCAATTGCTTTTTTATGATGTTTTGTAGAAAGAGCCAATCAATATATATTATATATTTTCTACAGAGTCATTATTCTTAAGTATTTCTAACAACTTATCAGAAGATGTTAGAATATTTTTCTAAAATTTGAGAAGGTAGTTTGAAAAAGATAGCAACTTCAAATATGTTAAGGACGCATTAGTAAAGGAACTTTAGCCACATATTAGTTCATTCAGTCCTAAGTAATTAATTTTTGCTTCCTTGATCCTGAGTGAAGCAGGTTGCTTCTATTATGCCCTGGAAAATATTAAATCAAGAATATTTTGTATATACTGTAGTCAAGTATGACAAGTAACTGGCACAGTCCTTTCTTAAAGTTATTTTGATGATGCTGGATAACTCAGTTTCAGATCTGTATTGTGTAGCAGGAGCCTTTAGATAATTGTATGGAAAAAAGAAACATCTGTTGATAAAATAACATATCTGGCTTATTTATTAATCAACATTATCAGTATAGGAAAGAATAGAATCCTTTAGGTATCATATTATCAATAGTGAAGACACTGAAAAACCTCTAGGGCCTACTTACTTATATATCACATAAGCATTTGCGTTTATTACCACCAAATAACAAGGGCATTTATATCTAGGAAGAAAATCAGTTTGTTGGAAGTTTTGTGCTAGACTTTTTTATGAACATAAGTAGGTTCTATCCATCTTTGCCTGGCTAATTTTTTTACTTTTTTGTCTGGCTATATTACCTCAAGCAATACCCTTGCCTCAGCTCTCCCAAAATACTGGTATTACAGACATGAGCCACTATGCCGACTATTAAATACATTCTATTTGGTTAACTTAGGGATGCATAATTTCCTTTTCTGATTTGCTGTTTTTTCTCATATTGTGCAATATATAACAGAACAGTTCTCACGTTTGTATGTGACTAAGTACAAATATACATTATGTCTTCTCTTATAAAATGAGGAAAAACATGTGTAATCTAGTGGTCAGGATACTCAAAAAATAGTTTAGATATAAGTAACATGTAACAGTTTCATTACTTAAAATCTGGGACCTTGAATTGAAAAAGATAACACCAAAAATGTTTGGTTATATTTGTTACATATTTTGTTACAAGATGATATGAGTATGTCAGCTTTCTAAAGACAAATACTAAAATATTAGTTATAAAAGTAACACTTAAATTATGCACAATACACTTAGCTTTTTTAAGAACATTTTGATCAAAATTATTCAAGAAATCAATAGAAAGCCACAGACTCTTAGAAGGTGTTGGGGAAATATAACTAAATACAAAATCACCTTTGACTCTGGATTTTTCTCTTTAGTATCTAAGACCTAAGGAAGGGTACTAGAACTGCCTTTGAAGTTAGATCTGGGTATATTTACTACCATTATATAATCCCTGTTCCACTCTGTATTAAGGGACACTTTTCAGTAGTCCTCCTGGGTTGGAGAGTTACGTTGGAAACATTTTTTCGTCCTGTGGAACACTTCTGCAATGCCTTATAATTTAGTTGAAAAGCCTTTCAATTGCATCGTATCCTCACGAACTGATCCTTGGGAAATCACCTGCAGTTAGTTTCTAAGTATTCTACTAGCTTTCCAGACTCCTAGTGTGCTAATTAGAACTGGAGCAAGGAGCCGAGGACATGTTTGGTTTATCTAAGAATACATGTGGTCATAACTACGGTTGTCCAACTAGTCTGACAAACTACCAATCCGTTTTTTTTTTTGAGTCTCACTCTTTTGCGGGGGCTAGAGTGAGTGCCCTGGCGTCAGCCTAGCTCACAGCAACCTCAGACTCCTGGGCTCAAGCGATCCTGCCTCAGCCTCTCGAGTAGCTGGGACTACAGGCATGCGCCACCATGCCCGGGTAGTTTTTTCTACATATATTTAGTTGTCCATTTTTCTATATATATGTAGTTCTTTGTTTTTAGTAGAGACGGGGGGTCTCGGTCTTGCTCAGGCTAGTCTCGAACTTCTGAGCTCAAGAACGACCCGCCCGCCTCGGCCTCCCAGAGAGCTAGGATTACAGGCGTGAGCCACCATGCGTTGTTTCTTAAACCGAGCGCCAGAACGGGTATCACCAATACGAGGCCTACTGTTGGCCTCAAATATGCCGAATACTCCACGTTTCCCGAATTGCGTAAGGTGTCCCCTCCATCACTTTCTACGGCAGAGACATGCTAAACGTTCATTAGAGGCCTATTCGTTTCATGCTGTATTAGCTCTAGTTCACACCAATATGTCCTACTGTAGTAGGCCAGAGCTGTTTTCGTACTTTTTCGGTGTCGAGTAAGACTTGTTAAAGAAACAGCATTAAACTAAAGGGCGCGCTTAGCCTACGCTGGCTAGTAATCGGCAACAAAAAAACTTACCTTATGTGTTGCTGGAGACGCATGCGCGAATAGCAATGCAAACTGAGCACGCGCAGAAGGGAACACCGAAACTAGGAAAAAAAGCAAAATAGCTCCTTTGGTGAGAAGGTGGGTGGCCCTGAAAAGGGCCTTTATGTTGGTAGCAAAGACAAAAGTGCATTCAGCCGCCGAAGCCATAGAGAGTGCGACCCTGGCGCTTGAGCGCGTAGACCACGTCCATAGCCGTGACCGTCTTGCGCTTGGCGTGCTCCGTGTAGGTGACGGCGTCGCGGATCACGTTCTCCAGGAACACCTTGAGCACCCCGCGAGTCTCCTCGTAGATGAGGCCGGAGATGCGCTTGACTCCGCCACGGCGGGCCAAGCGCCGGATGGCAGGCTTGGTGATGCCCTGGATGTTATCGCGCAGAACCTTGCGGTGGCGCTTGGCGCCGCCTTTGCCAAGACCCTTCCCGCCCTTGCCTCGGCCAGACATGACGACAGAGAAAGGAACCGCAAGACTGGCAAAACGCCTTGTGAAGGAGCTCGCCTGAGGCAGCCCTTTATATGTCTCTGGCGGACCGGATTGAGAACCCAAAGAAGGAGGCGGGAAGGCCCGCCCTGTTTGGAGGGGGAAATCTAACGTGCCAAAAAAAAAAAAAAAAAAAAGGCGTGCTTTCTGTTTCCTTCCTTGTTCTGTTTTGTAATATAGGACTATTTTATTAGTATCCTTTAAGGCTTTAAAAAATAAATGGCTTTTGAATGCAAACGAAAAACCTTAATATTGTGGAAAACACAAAAAAGGACAATCAATAATCCTATCACACAGATCACCATTGCTAACTACTAAGATATTTTAGTCAGCAAATCAATGATAAATGTACATATTTTTCTAAGCAAATGTATGCAGTGCTGTATATGACGTTTTGCAATTTCTTTACACTGATTATATTTTAATCAGTTTCCCTTATCTAAAGAGCATTCCAAAAAAAGGTGATTTTGACGTCTGCTTATTATTCCTCTCTTTCCCTCCTTCCCTCCCTCTCTCCTTCCTTACTTTCTTTTTTCTGTTTTCTTTCTTTTTTCTTTTTTTGAGAGACAGGATCTTACTCTTTTTCCCAGACTGGAGTACAGTGGCACAGTCACAGCCCACTGTAACCTCGAACTTCTGGGGTCAAGTGATCTTCCTGCATCAGCCTACAGAGTAGCTAGGATTGTAGGTGTGCTGCACCTTGCCCACGTAATTTAATTTTTTGTGTGTGTGTGTGGAGACAGAGTCTGCTGTGTTATCCAGGCTGGTCTCTAACTCCTGGATTCAACTGATCTTTCAGCCTTGGCCTCCCAAAATGCTGGGATTATAGGTGTGAGTCGGTATTCCCAGCCCTGTTTGTTATTTCTTCTTATGAATTCTTCATAGTGTTAATACAATATTTTCCTTCTTATGAATTCGCTGTAATTTTACCCAATTCTCTAGCAGTTCGTTGATCACCCAGATTTTTAAAAGAATACATCTTTTCCCTGCTTTATGAAATACCAGCTTTGACACTATACATACTTGAAACTATTACCAAAATTCTATTCTGTTCCATAATTGAATCAAGTTCTCTTGCCAAAGGGAATCTATGTCCACAGTTAAAAATTTAGAAAAATTGCATTAGGGAAAATTTTAGAAGTAATTATCTATATTCGCTTAATATTCAATAATAAGGATTTTCTATGATACTTTCTAACAAAAGCTCTAGTACTTAGCAATAATGTCCTTTCTAGCTTATTTTCATATTTTAAAGGAGAATGGCACGTTATTTATTTCCTGAGGATAACCTAAAATTGAAATGCTTTGTCACAAAGGATATAGATTTTAAGGCATTTTGATTAATCTTATGTAGGGAGCAAGGCCCTTGGCCTCATAAAGATTAACTGAAAATTTAATGACACAGGCAGATTGATTAATTGGAGAAAAAGACACACAAATTTATTTTAACAGGTATACAACGGGAGCCTTAAGAGTGAAAGCTTAATTCCTCAATGAGATACAGAGGTTTTTAAAGAATGGGAGCTTGGGTTGTAGCCAAACAGGTTTTAGGTGGCAAGACAGGTTATAGGAGGGAGAATAGAGAAGCTTGACTAGCAAAGATGGTCTTGTTATGCCTCACAGATAGCAGCCCTCAAAGAGAATAGGTGACAAATGTTTCTTTTTAGACTTTTAAAGTTATTAGAATCTCAGTTAATCTTTCCTAGATCATAAGCAAAGACTTGGCTGTATTAATGGAGGTTCTTTACAATGCAAATTTCACTCTACAAAAGACAGCTTTGCAACCTCACTTCTATTCCAGAGATGATGGAAGCCATCTCAAAATATATCACAGAATATTTGGGGTAAAATATTTCTCATTTCCTTCACTTACTATATTTTCCTCAAAGGTTTTATTACATTCACTTTTATCAGCAGTAACTATTGGATATATACGTTTACCATCACTGGGTATTATGGTCGTTAAAATCTATTTGTTACATCAAGAATCATAACAGAGTAGTGACGTCTCTCCTGCCATAGATATGGAAGGGATATATTGAAAGTCGGGAATACGTAACAGAGGAAATGGCCTGAAAAAAAATGGCAAAAATATTTTCTGTCTCTTTAAAACATCCTCCACTGCTTTTTGAGAACTAAAATCTTCATCCCAGCCTCAGGCCAGTGGTTGAGAGGGGCAGGGTAAGTCTTTCCTTATTTGTGCTACAGGAGATGGGACAGATAACAATCATCAAATGTAGTTGAACAGCAACTGCCTGAAGTTGAGTGGCCTCCCTTTAAAAGCTCTTTATTTCTGCTTAATATTAGGACAATGGCATTTCACATAGGAGTCTCCATCCTCATCTCTTGCGGGTAAAGTCATAAAACTTCTCTTTCCTTTTCCTCAAACCACGTTCTCATTCTTCTGAAGTGGCCTTGAGGACAAGTGCCCAGCTTTTGGTAATAGAATTGGATTTTAGTATAGTTGATTGAATCTTTGCTTAATCAGTCAGATTTATTGATTTATTTCCAAGTGATAAAGTATTGTAGAGGCTCTGAAGGTTTGCTGAGAAATCAACTTGTAAAAGGCAGATTAATTGAAGAAAAGGCATACAAATTTATTTAACATGTATACACAGGACCCTTCATAATGAAGACTCAAAGATACAGGGGAAATTGTCCATTTTTATGCTTAAAGAAAATAGGGACAGCCATGTAGAATATGATTGGACAAAAAGGGTATCGCCTAATGCTAACAGATTTGAGTGGGGAAACAGCAAGGCCTTTCTGTCAAGACTCCTCTGTGCCTCTCTGAAGATGCATTCTCTTCTTTCTGATAGATACCAAAAGCTCAGCACCTGTCCCTAAGGCCACATCAGAAGGAAGACAAGTGGTTTGAGAAGGAGAGATTTATTAATTTGCCAGAAAATGAGGATAGACTCCTGACTAAAATGCTATTGTCCTAATAATAAGCAGAAACACAGAGATTTTAAAGGTAGGGCATTCAGCTTCAGGCAATTGCTGTTCAAATAAAGTTGGTGATTCTAGTTCTCCCCTATCCCTGAAGGACCTCCCCAGCCCCACTGTTCAGCTGAGCCATCTCCTGTAGCTTAAAGCATAAAAGACATTCCCCTGTCCCTCCAACCACTGCCCTGAGCAGGGATGTAGGTCCTAGTTCTCCAAAAGGAGAGTGGGATGTTTTAAAGAGAAAGGAAACATTTTTGCTCATTTTTTCCAGGCCATGTCCTCTGTTACATGGTTATAAAGCAGGTTCCTCTCTGGAATGGGGATCTTACGACCTACAGTCAAACAAGGTAAGTTAGATATTTTCTTTATGGCCAGTTTTTACAAAGAAAGGTGGATAGAAAGTCAGAGTAATATCTTAGGTCTTATGGCTGACTTTGGGGTAAAGAGGTTCTGGTTTTTATGACCTGCCTTGTGGAAGAGGGATTCCAGTTTTTATGGCTAGCTTCAGGGAAGAATGGGAATGAGGGGCAGCAAAAGGTCAGAGAATAAATTTTGCTTCTGAGGCCTTCATTTTTTGGTGATGTTTTTCTGAGCCCCAACAGTATCATATTTAATATAATTAACTTCTTTACTGTACTAGGAAAAATTATTGTCCTTTCTATCAGGTTTCAGTCTGAAATGTCAGTTTGTGCTGTGCTTATGGTCAAAGAATGACAAGATGCACCAATGTAAGGTAAACAGAAGAATGAGGTTTATTGAGGAAGGGTAGGATTATAGAGAAAGAGCAATATATAGGTTTACAGGGTGAGATACGTACACCACAGATGATGACCTGACCCATTGTCACAGCAAAGGGAGAGCAAAAGGAAGGGTCCAGAAAACGGCCTGGTTATGGTCTGCATCTTGTTTTATAGTGCCCAGATTGGGACATCTCTTGTGGTTCAGAGGTCACCATAGAACCACTTTGATTGGACAGTTGGGAGTTGCATGACCTAAGTCTTAGACTATGCAAGTGGGTTGTTCTAGGTCAATTTCCAGACTCTATCATGTTACAGCAAGTGTTATGGTGGGTGGTTCCGAGAACAAAGCAAGCGGCAAACGAAGAGTTGGAGAATCCATTTATTCTCAGGCGGGCTCAGATGGGTTTCACCACCAAATTCTGAGCCCCGTCTACCTGATTTTTCCCACTTTTATTAAGTTGGGGTGGTCCGAGGGGTGGGGTGTCAGGTGTAGGTTAGTTGATGTGTCAGGTAATAGGTTAGTATTATGTTGTTGCACCAGGTAATAGATTAGTTGACACACCAGGTAATAGGTTTATTGTTATGCCAATGCCAGGTAATGGATTAGTTGCTGGATCAGGTAATAGGTTAGTATTAAGGTGACTCGGGTCTTCCGTGAGTGGTGGGGATCTTCTGTGGCTGATGCCAAGTAATAGATGGGGGTTTCCCTTATCAATGGTAGCTAATGATGCTTGGCCCCTGGGTTAGAGTGTACTCTGCATTCTTTTGGAGGTGGCATGCTAAGCTCTGATTGGCAGATTTGTAGGGTATTCCCTCCTCCCCCAGGTAGGGCAGTCCCTGGGGAGAGGATTAGGGTGAGGGAGGACCAAGATGGGGACCTGGGGCCCACCCTTGTCCTTCTTCCCTGGTGGGGCAATTGCACCAAGGCAAAGCACCCACTTTTGTCCCTAGGAGGCCAAGAATCCCTCACTAATTACCTAACATTTCTATTCCCATGGAAAAGTGTTTTAAGCATTGTAACTTATTTTAAATTTAAAGAAAAAAAATAAATTGAATTTATTAATTAACTGGGGTCGAAAGATTAATATCTTTAAAAGACTGGATTCTTTAGCTCTATATACTGAAGGAAATCAGAAATATCTTAACCCAAAATATGGCATTAAGATATGCTGGACTGACAGAAGAAGCTTCAGATTCTCCCTGTCACCCACCCGGCCATGGGCACCTCCAAAAATTAAAGTTTCTTTATCTCCCTAAGATCCAGACTCACCTAGAAGAACAATTGTTCTTTTCTTCTCTTCCCTGTAAAACCAAAATGTAACAACACCTGAACACACTCTTTAAAAAGATAATTTCTCTCAGACTCGAATTCCACAGAAAACTATTTACCAGTTAATCTTTGTTCCTCATCCATTCATTCTCCTAATTCTTATTGCCACTCAACAGAATTCTTCTTTTCTGCCCTCCATAAGCAATTTTACCAGGAAAGCATATAAGCTTTTAAACCCCATTGGGGAGTAGAATCTTCATCCTGAGGATTCCCAAGTACACACATTAAATAAATTTGTATCATTTTCCTCCTATTAATGAGAGCTTCATGTCATAATTTTTCAGTGAACTTTTATGGGGACAGGAGCCTTTGCTCCCTACAGTTTGGCAAACATTGGGAGACCAGGGACCTTTGATCCCTAGAATACTGTATTGATGAAGTTCAGGATATGCTACTATTGCTGCCCAACCACATTTATATCCCCAAGAGAAAGCCAATATGCTGAGACAGCAAAGTTTACAAGGCAGAGAAAGAGTTTTATTCCACACATCGCTATGTGAAGAGATGGGAGAAATTTCTCAAATCTGCCTCTCTGACAATTTGGGAGACAAGGTTTTTAAGGATAATTTGGCAGGCAAGGGATTAGACAATTAGGTCTGTTAATTGGGGCAAAATTATAGGGGTGTAGAAATCATCTTCTTGTGTTTCAGTCCCTAGGATCACAATTCCAGTTGAGTTGGTTTCTGGGTATGGGCCTCTGGTCTGGGTGGGTCAACCAATTGACTGGAATGCGGGGCCTGGAAGATATCTTAAAAACTACCTCTGGTTTCAAAGAGATGATCTTATCTAATGAGAAAGTTAAGAATCTTTGTGGACATCAGCTATGGGGAGAAGAATCTTTATGACCACCAGCTGCATGGCTCCAGAGTGGCAATTATAGAGAAGCAAATAGGGGGGCCAGTTACTAATTATTATCATTAGTTTTAGCTAGGCCTGTGCATTATTTTTATCTAGGCCCTTACCACAGTTCTCACCTTGCACTGTTATTGATTTGTGGAAAATGTGGTTTTACTACCCCAAAATATGGGACTTTGGCATATTAAATATTTTGAGCTAAAGTAATTGGGAAAGAGCAGGAAGGAATCTATGACCTTCTCCTGCATTGTCCATTAAGCAGCTCATAAGATGCTAATGTGAGAGGTGACTTCCTCATTCCTAGAGGAAGACAAAGCATCCTTATCTCTGAAGACTGAGATATGCTGAGAGGTATCTCACTGAATGAGACTTGTTAAATTTCCCTAACTTTACTGTTCTTACTTCAAACCCTTTGCCTTATCACAAATTTCCAGGACATTCCATGGTCATCAAACCTAGCATAAAAATGCTGAGATTTAACCACGTCTTTGGGTCTTCATTTTCTCATGAAGTCTCCTATGTCATACAACTTATACTAAATAAATTTGCTTGCCTTTTTATTATTAATCTGTCTTTTATTATTAAACTGTCTTTGTTACAATAGCCCAGAAAAGAACTTAGAAGGGTAGAAGGAAACTATGTCCCCCACCAAGTCTCTATGTAAAATTATTTTCAGAAGAGATGAAAGAAACATTTGGGTGGCAATAAGGCCTATGGTATCCCTTAGTCAGAGAGGCAAATTTGAGGCAGCTTTTCCTGTCTCCTGACAAGACATCTGCAGTATTAAAGATTCCGTTCTTCCCTGGCAATCCTCAATGTCTTGCTAATTGGATTTTGTGCGACAAACAACTGAACCTAGACCTAAACCCCCTTATGGTTTTGACAATAGACAGAAGGGAAGTTTTCCCTTTACTCCACAATCTTATTCAGAATTCTTTTTTCTCAACTTACTTTTCCACATTCATGATTAATTTCTCTCTCTCCATGTCCTTGGAAAACTCAATACCAATATTAAATCAATCATCTTTGTCATTCTTATTCTGTTAGTAATTGATAAAACTTGGTGAATTTCTTCATGAATTCAAATATTGTTTTTCAGCACACAGGAAGTGTTTGGGTTCTCAAAAATTTTATATATGCATATCTGTCATATGTAAGATGTATTTTTTATATATAGTACATTTTCTATTAGTGTGGTATAATAAAGAATTTGGGGCCAGGAGTGGTGGCTCACGCCTGTAATCCCAGCTCTCTGGGAGGCTGAGGTGGGCGGATTGCTCAAGGTCAGGAGTTTGAAACCAGCCTGAGTGAGACTCTGTCTCTACTATAAATAGAAAGAAATTAATTGGCCAACTATATATATATAGAAAAATTAGCCAGGCATGGTGGCGCATGCCTGTAGTCCCAGCCACTTGGGAGGCTGAGCAGGAGGATTGCTTGAACCCAGGAGTTTGAGGTTGCTGTGAGCTAGGCTGACGCCACAGCACTCACTCTAGCCTGGGCAACAAAGTGAGACTCTGTCTCAAAAAAAAAAAAATAGAATTTGGCCTTTGTCTAATTTCCCTAGTAATAAGAATGTTGAGTGTACCTACAGTCCCAGCTCCTCAGGAGGCTGAGATGGGAGGATCCCTTAAGCTCAGAGTTGAAATCCAGGCTGAGCAACATAGTGAGACCGTCTCGAAAAAAAGTCTTTGCTATTAATGAGACCCTCGTTTTACACCTGAATTTTTGATAAGAAATTAGATGACTCAGGATGGGGGCTGATCATCAGTGTCAATGGAAAAAAGCCAAACTCTGTAAAATAATTTTAAAGAGATTTATTCTGAGCCAAATTTGAGGACCAAATTTGGACAAGTGAACTCGCGGCTGGGTTACAGTTTGGTTTTTTTTTTTTTTTTGAGACAGAGTCTCACTTTATTGCCCAGGCTAGAGTGAGTGCCGTGGCGTCAGCCTAGCTCACAGCAACCTCAAACTCCTGGGCTCAAGCAATCCTGCTGCCTCAGCCTCCCAAGTAGCTGGGACTACAGGCATGTGCCACCATGCTCGGCTAATTTTTTCTATATATATTAGTTGGCCAATTAATTTCTTTCTATTTTTATAGTAGAGATGGTGTCTCGCTCTTGCTCAGGCTGGTCTCGAACTCCTGAGCTCAAATGATCCGCCCACCTCGGCCTCCCAGAGAGCTAGGATTACAGGCTTGAGCCACCGCACCCGGCCTACAGTTTGGTTTTTATACATTTCAGAGACAGGGGTTACAGGTAAAGCTATCAATCAATACATGAGAGGCAAACATTGATTTGGCCCAAAAAGGTGGGACATCTCAAAGCGAAGGGGGGGAGAAGGGGGCCTTACAGAGTATAGGTGGATTTAAAGATTCTTTGGATTGTAATTGGCTAAAGACATGAAGCTTTGTCTAAAGGCTTGGAATGTTTTAACATAAACTGTTTACCAGAGATAAGTCACCATTTGTAGCCACTATTTGTTGCATAAAGGTTTGTCTTGCATACCCTTAGGCAGGCCACTGGTACTTCTGAGCAACTGGCTCCAAATTCAATGGTTTCTACTACTATCTGAGATTTGATAATTTGCTAGAATGACTCACAGAGTACAGGAAAGTGCTACACTTATGATTATAATTTTATCATAAAGGATGCATTCAGGACCAAATGAAGAGACTTATAGGACAAGGCCTGGAAGGATCCTGAAAGCAGAACAGACCTCTTCCCATGGAGTCAGAGTTCACCTCCCTAGCACATCTATGCGTTTGCCAACCAATAAATGTACTGATCTTCGTGTCAAGTTTTTATGGGGCTTTCATTATGTAGGTGTGATTGACTGAGTCATTGGCCATGTGACTGAACTCAATCTCCAGACTCCCTGAAGGATGTTCTCACTCAGAGCCCCTGACTCCTTAATCACATGGTTGGTCTTCCTGGTGTGAACTAAAATGCTCACCCCCCACCAGTTGACTGAATGGAACCCCTCATGGCCAAAGGAATATCCTAAAGCAAAATTGCCTGCCAGGAGGAGGGAAGTCAGACATGCCTTATAATGCCCCCCTCCCTTCTTGGAGACTTCCTTTGTAACCCATTAACAGGCCTAAGGTGCTGGTGCCAGCAGGAGATGTGGAGCACCTGGAGTTAGGGTTGAGGCTGAGAAATGAAGAGACAACAAAAAGATGGGGATGGGAGGACTGAGTCCTTGGTGACTGCTGTGCCTCGTTTATTTCAGTTGCTATGTTTATACAGATAAGAACAAAGGAGAAGTGAAATGCAATGGATACATGTCTTCGTTAAACCAGAAAACACAACAGTTCTTGTTTTTTCTCAACCATGCGTCACTTTGATCGCCCTTTTCCTTGATTAAGCAGTTTTCCAGTCTACAACTTAACTTTCTTCTGATATCAAAAAGCTACAAATACTCAACTACGATCACTCAAACAGTTCAAGGAAAAGAGCACCCAAGCGTAATTAACAATCCTGGGAAAGGAGTGTGCAGGGCTTGGGGCGGGGGACCTATAAGCTACGAGGGCTGTGTGCACAGGATTACTTCAGTGACCTTCTGAAACTGCTACTGCTATCTCCAGCACCCTCTGTGAGCTGGAAGAAAGGCCAAGAATGTCAGAGCTCTGAGTCAAAGCGCCAGGTGCTATGTCTCAAGGACCTCAGTTTTCCAGGCAGCAACCGGACTTTAACTCTCCCCTGTCCGGGACAGCTCCCGACACTAAGGTTTGCAAGACAAACCTTATGCAACAAATGGTGGCTTATCTCTGGTAAACAGTTTATGTTAAAACATTCCAAGCCTTTAGACAAAGCTTCAGGTCTTTAGTCAATTACAATGCAAAGAATCTTTAAACCCACGTATAACCTGTAAGCCCCCATTCGAGATGGCCCAAACCAATGTATGCCTCTCATGTATTGATTGATGGCTTCACCTGTAATCCCTGTCTCTGAAATGTATAAAAACCGAACTGTAACCCAGCCACTTGGAGTCCACTTGCCCAAGGCCTCTTGGCAGTGGCTCCAGGTGATGGTCCTCAAATTTGGCTCAGAATAAATCTCTTTAAAATGATTTTGCAGAGTTTGGCTTTTTTCCATTGACATCTTGAAGGAATAATGGCCTTGCTGGTCATAGGTGGATTCTGAGATTCTCTATTAGCTAAAAAAGATGTTGCAGTTCTGAGGTGGGTGTGACTCTCTCCCTCCAGGCCCCTAAGGTAGAAACAGAACAAAGAAAGGAGACTAGAGTTCAATTCCTCAGTTCTCCCCTATCTACACTTTCTAGCTGGTAGAGGTTTCTGAAAAACAACTCAAGAACAGATGTTAAGATGTCTTTTAATTTCCATGGGGAACTAAAACATCTCATAGTGCTGGCTTGGTTAGAGGACTATTGTTATTACCATCGTCTTGCTCATCAGATTGTCCACTTACTTCTCAAGGCTAGCTAAGCTGCCCGGATTTTCCCTTGAAGGAACTCAACATTTTTCTTTTATTTCCATGCTTCTATTATTTTCTCTCTACCTTTCTGAGTTCCTAGCTGGGGCCTCTGTAACAAGACAGATTAACAAGAGAAAAACAAACAAATTTATTAACATGTGTCTATTGCATGTCACATGTGGGAGTAGCCAAAAATGAATAACTCAAAGATGTGACTTAGAACTTCAGTTTATAGAACATCTTCAATAAAGAACAATAAATTTTTAGAGAAATAAAAAGACAATGGAAAAGGCCCTGAGTCTCTAGGAGTAGCAAATGTAGGAAGGCAAATACATATAAGACCACTAGGTTCTTTCACTCACTGCATGGTAATCAGACCAATACCCTGAGACACAAGGGTTGCAACAGAGAAAGCCGTTAAATGAGGAGATGAGAGGAACTCTTCAAATCTGTCTCTCCAGAGAGTTCTGGGCTGGGGTTTTTAAGAGAATTTTGGTAGGGGCTAGGGATTTGGCATAACTGATTGGCTAGTTCAGCAGGGGAGTATAGACAGGGTATAGTTTTCCAAGTGTATGAGGAAAGCAGAATTAAAGTATGGGTAAAGCAATTCAAGAAAGAAATGTAAATAATGCTTTAGTAAGTATTCTATGATCAAACTATGAATTTCATTTCTTCTAAAATGACTGTACATATATTTAAAAAAATGTGTAGAACTAAAAATTCCCTTGTGTTGTATTTAAATTTTTTTAAAAAGTTTACCAAGATTTCTTGAAAGTATTTTTCTTTAATTTTTTCTAACAAATTAGAAAATACACACTCACGTATCAAGAATAACAGATGCTTCATCTAATAAGATTTTATTGTTGGGGCTCTGAAAGTGATAGCCCAAAATAAGGCACTTTGACATGCTGAACTAAATAAGACTCAAGATCTCTCTGACCTTCCCTCAACTCCTGTCTCTCATTTCTCTGTCTGTAAAAGCACAGGATGAATTTGTTCTCTGAAGTTCATTTATCTGCCTAAAGTTCAGACCCAACAAAGAATAAAACAATTATCTCTGGTCTAGTAAGCAGCTTCATGAACAATTTCAAAGACCCCTCTATGTTTTTGCCAACGGACAAAGCCAAACTCTGTAAAATCATTTTAAAGAGATTTATTCTGAGCCAAATTTGAGGACCATCACCCGGAGCCACAGCCAAGAGGCCTTGGGCAAGTGGACTCCAAATGGCTGGGTTACAGTTTGGTTTTTATACATTTCAGGAACACGGAGGAGGGGAGGTGTTTACCGGCAAAGTCATCAATCAATATGTGGGAGGCATACATAGGTTTGGCCCCAAAGGGTGAAAGATCTTGAAGGGGGGGACTTACAAGTTATAGGTGAGTTTAAAGATTCTTTGGCTTTTAATTGGTTAAAGACATAAAGCTTTGTTTAAAGGCTTGGAACGTTTTAACATAAGAAGCTGTTATCAGAGATAGCCACCAGACATAGATTTGTTATGTAAATTGAGGACCTGCCAGTTTGTCTTGCATACCCTTAGGCCTGTTAATGGGTTACAAAGGAAGTCCCCAAGAAAGGAGGGGGGCATGTCCGACCTCCCTCCTCCAGGCAGGCAATTTTGCTTTAGGATATTCCTTTAGCCACAAGGGAGTCCATTCAGTCAGCCGGTAGGGAGGTGAGCATTTTAGTTCACATTTTTTATAATCCTATCCCTTAATTAACTACTTTACCTTTTGAGTTGTTTCCCAGAAATGATAGATTTTCTGCAAGACAGAGGAGTTAAGTTTTGAAGGCCCCAGGGCAAACTTCCTAGTGCCAGCACTCACTTGTCCCTGGACCTGACCCAAGGTACATGGCCCCTTCTTAAAATGCCCATAAGCTCCATTACTAAGAGAGATGGATTTGAAGCAGCTTCTCCCATTCTCCCAACAAGATGTGTGTCATATTAAAAAATTTCTTTCTTCATTGACAATCCTCGTTGTCTCAGGGGATCTTTGTGCGACAAGTAACTAGACTGAGACCAAAACCCCCTTGTAGTCTCAACAACATTATCTTCCCTAGGTTTTCATTAACTGAACCCATATCGCAAGAAAGAAGACTAAAGTTTCAACAAACTGGGACAGACTTGTCATAAACCATTGTCTGCTCTATGAGCAGAAGAGACTGTTTTGGGCCTTTGTATGTTCTTCAAGCCCATTGAATTCTTCTAAAAATCATCTACTACCTCCTAAAATTATCCATACTTCTCTGTCTCCCTTTCCCCTAAGAATGGTATATAACCATCTGTACCTCATTGTGTGGGGAGCGGGAGAGGTAATTATTGTAATCCTCCCCTGTTCACCGTTAATACATTTGTATATCTTTTCTACTATTAATTTGCATTGTGTGAGTTGATTTTTTCAGCAAACCTTCAGAGAGCAAAAAGAAAGTTTTCCATTGGTCCCTACAGTTTCAATATTCAATTAATTAAAAGTTAAAGTTGGGAATTATTTTAAAATGCTTCATACTTTAAACCTTTTATTCTTACTTAATCCAAGAATGTTTATATTCCTTTGTCAGTTTTTTAATGATAATTTACTGAATGAAGTCCTAAATTAGAACTTCCTAGGATCAACCACACACAAAAGTGTTATAAAATGTCTTTCAGATTGAACTTCTTTAAAGAAGCATGAGAATTTAGGGCCGGGATGGGGCATGGTGGCTCACGCCTGTAATCTTAGCTCTCAGGGAGGCTGAGGTGGGAGGATCGCTCAAGGTCAGGAGTTCAAAACCAGCCTGAGCAAGAGCAAGACCCCATCTCTACTAAAAATAGAAAGAAATTATCTGGACAACTAAAAATATACAGAAAAAATTAGCCGAGCATGGTGGCACATGCCTGTAGTCCCAGCTACTCGGGAGGCTGAGGCAGAAGGATTGCTTGAGCCTAGGAGTTTGAGGTTGCTGTGAGCTAGGCTGACGCCAGGGCACTCTAGCAGGGGCAACAGAGTGAGACTCAGTCTCAAAAAAAAAAAAAAGCATGAGAATTTAAAAGCAGTGGGAAAGCAATCTGATTACCTTAAATTCCTATATGAGTTTTCTCACAATTTTTAAAATCAATTTACACCTAATTAGAATATTTCTAAGAATTCAGGTACAGCATGTCTACAGAACATTAACTAGGCATTCATAGTAATAGAAATTATTGTTCCAACTCATTTTCCTTTCATCTACATGGTATTTAATTTTATACAATTATAGTAACAAAAGCAGTGAAGTTTTTTTGGGAATTAACATAGCACTGAAGGTTAACATATGGTTTAACAAAAGTAAATTAATTTACACCAGGCTACTTGCAGGGACTTTCAGTTCCCATGGCAACACTCAGTATATTTCACAAAGGAAATGAGAAACATTGATTAAGACAATAATTTGGGTAAGTCAAAGTCAGATAAAAGGGGTTTTACTGTAAAATTTCATAAAACAGAGCAACCATTTTTTTACATTTTAATGAGTATTTCTCTATGAATACATAATTTTATATACCATTCATGCTCCTTATATACCACCCCACTCAACAACATGTTGTGAAAATATTTTCTTGTCAAAGAATAATGATGTACACAGACTTATTTGGGAAATACGGTGTACTGGTTACAAACATAGACTCTAGACCCAGACATCCTGGCAAAGATGCTACCTCAATGTGTGTGCTTAAGCAAGTTACTGAAATGCTTTGGCCCTCAGTGTTTGCATGGAAAGATAGGTTTAATAAGATAGTTGGAAAATTAAGTAATTTATTAAATGTAAACCCCTTAGAACGGTGCTTTATTAATAATAAAACTAGCTACTTATTAAAATTTAGCAATTGTACAAATTTTCTAAATTGTTACATTGGGATCTCTTCCCAGGTAAATTCCCTCTCCTCTCCTCCCTCTCTTAGAAAAACTCAAGAAAATCACATGGACTTTGACAGTGACATATTAAACAATTAAGATAAAGTCTGTATTGAGGCACTAATGTGATTAATGTAAGTATATATTAGTATAAACATCATCTCCAAGAGTAATAGAAATAATACACTCTGGTTTATTATCGAGCTAAAAAGAACACATAGCTTTTCCAAGAGTTGGTTCTTTTACTTCTAATGATAAAAATCCAAAGGACATTTTAAGAGGAAACAATTGAATAAACAAGTTTAATGATATTATTTGGATCGTCTAGTATCACATAATCCCATCTGAGTCCTATGACTATCCCACTGTGAGCCAAGCATAACTCCTCCCTGAGCATTGGGAATTGTCAGCATCACCTGAGTGTGCTCAAGAACCTTGCCCTTCTTGGCCCTGCTCTTCTACTAATGGACCTTCTCATTTCAGAAAGCCCTTATTACTCATTGAGGGAGGCAATGCATTTCTTACTGTCTTTATCCTTCCTCTGTGAAAGATTTCTCTTCTCGTTAGTTTGTTCTTCATGTTGGCATTATGCATACAGTATTATCCTTCTACTCAAGGAGCAGGTGAGTTTAGGATTTCATGTTTGAGAAACTTCTGAAAGTGAGGCTCTAGGGGTATGATCCACTCTCATTTTGCATACTAATTGTCCCTTGTCTGGGCTGTCTGAGATTTTTCCACTTCAAGCTGCCATTTAGTTTATTTCCCCATGTAATTTGCTGACCCTCCATTTCCTCATCTGTAAGGTGGGAATAATAGTAGACCTCATAAGACCATTAAGATAATTAAATAAGTTAATGTAAGTAAAAGAATTTTAATATAGTCTATCACATAATATGCCCTCAATAAATGTTAAGTCATTTCATTATTATCACTAGAGAATAATAGTCTGCTACACAAATTGCTCTACTCAACAATGGGATATGTAGGGCAGTTGGAAAGTGAATGCCTCTGAAGCAGGAGGTCTTAGGCTAGAACCCCATATTCTTTAATTTTTTTTTTCCACTAACATATGGTTCTCAGTATGAGGTCAGGGAATTTATTCATAGGTTGAAACACATGAAACCACCATTTCTATAGATCAAAAACAGTCAAATATTGGCAATTACATGTGATTCAACTTAATAATTTACTTACTGCCATATTGACAGGACTACAAACAGTGCCTGGCTCATAGTAAATGAGCAATAAATATTTGTTGACTGGATGAACTGGGCAAATCCCCTTTCCTACCAAACTCCCCTTCTGAAACCCCTTTATTGAATTCTTAGTTGCAGAAGTTGAAACCTAGACATCATTCCAGGTTTGCCCTTTTTCTCTCTCCTTCCCCTTTCAGTCAGTCTGCAGCAAGCTCTGCCCTTTCTGCCTCCTTTATTCCTTAAATTTCCCTTTCTCCACCTCCTACTTCTGTTTCTGACTGTTGCCACTGCCTTAGTTTGGTCCCTCACTTGCTGGCTGGCATTTCCAAGCTCTCAAACTTAGAACTCACTTCCTTCCAATCTACTTTCAATTGAACCACCAGAATAATGAATCTGAAAAACACATTTTACAAAATTTTAAAATTCTGCCTAGAATCTACATTCTCCTGGTAGAGAAGGTATACAGGGCCCCTCGGGATCTTAAAGCCTCCTCTGAGTTACCTTGCCACATTTATCTCTAGCCATTTCAGCCTCCAGCAACTCTAAAAATCTCCTCCACTTTACCGGGTGCTTAGACTCCTCTGCCTAGAGCACCTTCGCTCCCCCACCACATTGGCTCTTACAACAAGCCCTGAAGACTTGGAAAACTTCAAACTTCCCAGTAAGACTGGCTTCATTTTGCTCTTTTCCCAGTTTCTCTTTGGAGTGCTTATTTGCTTAACTGTTTCCTTCCTTTCAAAATGCTGTTGATTTTTCCATTATAGGAATTTTTCATAGTACATATTAGGCACTCAAGATCAGTTTGCAGAATAAATATTAACATGAATGAGTGAGGAAGAGTGGATGGATTGAATAAACAAATTTCATGGTTTGCCTTTTAAAAAAGTGTACTGGTGACACTTGTCCTTCCTTTGTAACCCACATTTACTAATTCCCTACTCTTAAGCAAAAATATAACAGTAGTTCTGTGTTCCTGCAGGTAGTGGTGCAGCACAGTCCCCAAACCAGACATGCCTTTAATTTTGGCTTCCCCTATCTTCAGAACACCAGGTTTTCCTGCCAACAGAGAAAAGAAAAGGCACACACTGCTTTAGTGTTATTTCAAAGGAAGCTGAAGAGGTGAAAGAAAAGAAGTTTGAAGTTTTCCAAGGTTTCATTCTTACCCTGATACTGTTGGGCCGCAAATTGTTTCGCGGCAGGCGCAAGGGATGAGACGGCCGCTCACAAAGACCCGGAGTCCAAGACTTGATGCAAAAGAGCAAGAGGCTTTATTTCCAGCGCAGCGCAGGGCGTGCAGCGCCACCACACTAGGGAGCTGCCGGGCCGAAGCTTTCAAACTTGGGACTCATAGGCAGAAACCACACGCAGGTGGCCAGGAAGTCATGGGGTCATGGGGTGGGGACATTCTTTAGGCTCTATTCTTGTGTAATTATGTACTGGTCGAGGTCGGTTCTGGGAACTTGCAACAATTACTGGTGGGGTTGAGCAAACAAGGGGGAGGGCGTTCCGCTTATTCGGGAAGCTTTGTTACACTTGGATACCTAAGAGCAAGAGTGGTTACAGAAGCAAAACGGCTGGTTATTTTTCTTACATTTTACAATACAAAAAAGTATTCAGGTTTATTTCTCAAAACATGCTATTTATTAGAGCGTGACTAAAAGCCATTTAATCCTTTTAACAATTCTTACAATTTTACGGATGAGGGTAAGTGGTGGAGACCAGCGTACAAGTAAATCGCATGGAGAGACAAGAACCTAGAAAAGGACAGCTAATCTAAACTATGCTGCTTTATGACTTTAAATCACCAAGTCTTAAGTCAGCACTATAAACTTAAACGTTATCTTACTAGTAGACTATTAATTTTAGGTTCAAAGAGATACAGGGGGTTGTGGGCCTGATGAAGCTTGGGGAGCGAACAGACACACTGGCTCTCCTTTGTTAGCTGAGATTTACAATTTCTGGATCCAGCTCCAACTGTTTGCCCGGATTACAGTCAATAGTGAGCGTATGTCTCTCCATAAATAACTTGAAAGGGAACTCCAGGAACTATTGGGACGCTCTAGATACTTGCAGTACACCGTGGCATTTTCAAATACTGTCTCAGCTAAAGCAGAGAACAGAACGTTTATTTGCATTAGTCCTTCTGGAACCACACGAAATTTGATACTAATAGGGCAACTGCAGCTTAAAAATGCCAAAATATACATGAAGGAACTCCCAAAGGGTACCTAGAAGGCACAGAATGTTTTACCAAAAACCAATTTGAACTACACATTCGAGTATTATAAAATGGCCACTTGCACTTTTGACAAATGGAGAACTAAAAGTGAATTGGCTTTTTGAGAAAACGTGGACGGCTCTGAAGAGCCTTCGGGATGTGGGACAGGATGGATCCATACCTCTGCAGCGAGGGGCTCATTTAGAGCTGGTGTACTTGGTGACGGCCTTGGTGCCCTCGGACACGGCGTGCTTGGCCAGCTCCCCCGGCAGCAGCAGGCGCACCGCCGTCTGGATCTCCCTGGAGGTGATGGTGGAGCGCTTGTTGTAATGCGCCAGGCGAGACGCCTCGCCCGCGATGCGCTCGAAGATGTCGTTGACGAACAAGTTCATGATGCCCATGGCCTTAGAGGAGATACGGGTGTCAGAGTAGACTTGCTTCAGCACTTTGTACGAGTACACGGAGTAGCTCTCCTTGCGGCTGTGCATGCACTTCTTGCAATCCTTTTGTGTTTTATTGATGGCTTTCTTTGGCCCCCTTTTAGGGACAAGAACTGACTTGGTCGGTTCAGGCACAGTGAGGAAAAACAAGCCACTGAAGGAAAACACAAACCACGGACTTGATGTGGTCTCCTTACTTAAAGGTGGTTATGCAAATTAGGAGTAGTAAAGGTTTCTGGTGATTGGCGGTTTTGCCCCAATCAAATACGTATCCTGCATAATCATGTTCCATTGGTCTAAATGAAAATCAAATATCAGCCAATCACACAGCTCCCTTTTCGCGCCCAGCAGAGGCTATAAAACCTGCGTGTTTCCAGTTTCTTATCAGTCTCTATCGGCAACAACTACAGACCTCTTAGCATGTCTGGACGCGGCAAGCAGGGAGGCAAAGCTCGCGCCAAGGCCAAGACCCGCTCTTCTCGGGCCGGTCTCCAGTTCCCCGTGGGCCGGGTGCACCGCCTCCTCCGCAAGGGCAACTATGCCGAGCGGGTCGGAGCCGGCGCCCCGGTGTACCTGGCGGCGGTGCTGGAGTACCTGACCGCCGAGATCCTGGAGCTGGCGGGCAACGCGGCCCGCGACAACAAGAAGACGCGCATCATCCCGCGCCACCTGCAGCTGGCCATCCGCAACGACGAGGAGCTCAACAAGCTGCTGGGCAAAGTCACCATCGCTCAGGGCGGCGTCCTGCCCAACATCCAGGCCGTGCTGCTGCCC